>WOVY01009275.1:0-55943 GCA_013436015.1 Rhipicephalus annulatus
CCATCCATTGGGCCCTGTTGTGACTCCGGGTCCTGCCGGTCTCGTTTTCGGTAGCTGGCCCCGTCGCAGGATCCATCGTCCAACAATTCAGTGAGAAGAAGCGCCCGAACGAACAACAGAGATTTATTTACATGTGGAGAAGTGGTCAACTGACCCAAAGAGAGAAGAGTGCGTGCGATACAAAACGTCTTCGGCATTTTATAGCGCCACGTTGTTGACACTGGGCGTCTTGTCCGCATCGTCAGCCAATACGGTGTCGCCGGCACCTCGGCCACGAGGGAGGGGAAAACACCTCTCCACACAGGAGTGGCACAACCAACACCATATATGGTCCCGGCGCCCCAAATGTTACCAAATATGGTCACGAACGCACAGCAGACCCCGTAGCTCTCCCGGCGAGGAGAACCCGAATGGGGAGGTGGGGGTGGCCGCCACCGGGGTCACGAACCGGTTCTCCCCAAAACTTCCTGCTTGGCTCCCAGGGCCGATCGTAACAGTCTCTCGCGCGGGGGGGGGGGGGGTGAAGATCTCGATGGGCTGAGGTTTGCAGCCACTGTCCGGAGAGATCAGCGCCGGCAGTCGGTTTGGTGACGACCGTCTTTGATGAAGTAGAGGGCAACACCTGCTTCATTGTGGGCTCAACAGACGTCAACATACGCACATGAAAACACAAACTTACTCAGCCGGTGAGCGCCGGACAATTCCGCCAAACCCTACCAGGCAATTTTTCCCCTTTAACTGATATTAAAGGAAATACACAATTTATTCAAAATGTTACTCACACTTTAAGGTGACACAAAACAACAACACTGGAAGCACACCGAACCCGAAACCCTGGATAGCCGTGTCTTCAACGTTTAAAACAAGTACACCTAAAAGAGTAAAAAAAAACAATCACTAGCTCTTGTTTAGGTCAGGAAAAAAAATGCCAGAGTTCTCGAGACATCCTCTCGCGTCAGGGGCATCGACTTAAGCCATCAGCTGTTGCCATGGAGTACACACCCTTTTTGTAGCGTATTTCAAACGTATATTGTTGCAAAACGAGGCTCCAACGCAGCAGGCGGGGGCCGTTCTTAGAGGACATGGTCTGTAGCCAGGTGAGAGGACAGTGGTCCACTTCCACAATGAACTTGCTTCCGGCAATATAACAAGCCAGTTTCTGGACTGCCCAAACCAAGCACGCACATTCCTTTTCGCTAGCGCTGTAAACCTGCTCGCGAAGGGTGAGTTTCCGGCTAATATATGGGACGGTATGCTCTTGATCCCCCTCATCCCTTTGACTAAGAACTGCCCCCCATCCTCTATCACTACGTCCGCATTGGGACTATGAAAGGCCTCGAGTAGTCCGGTGAACTAAGCAAAGGTTGGCTCGACAAGGCCGCTTTCAAAACGCGGAAAGCCTTTTCTTTCTCCTCATCCCAGTCGACCATTTGGGGCTCGGTCTTGCGCAACGCGTCAGTAAGAGTGCTGGCAATGTCGGAATATCTAGGGATTGTACTTACGATAGTAACCAGCTATTCCAAGAAAAGCCCGAATATCGGTTTTCGTTCGGGGCTGGGGAAAGTTCTCGGATAGCTGCCACTTTCATTTCAGAGGGACGGCGACGCCCCTCGACTGATAACATGCCCCGAGATAGAGTACCTCTGCTTGTGCTAGCTGACACTTGGGCGCCTTTACCGTTAAACCCTGCTTCGCGTAGGCGTGTCAGTACTAGCTCTCAAATGCGCCAAGTGTTCTGGCCAGGACGAGGAAAACACGGCTACGGTCGTCCAAGTAAGAGGCAATGCGAAGTCCTCTTGACCACGGCAAAACCTTATCCATTAGTTGGAAAAAACAGTAAAGGCGCGTTCTTTAGGCCGGAACTTCAACACTTTAGGGCGGAATGTCCCCAATGGTGAAATAAATGCAGCAACCGGCTCGCCTCTCGGTGAGCGGCACCTGCCAGTAAACCTCTCACTAGGTCTAGCGTTGAGATAAATTGCGCGCTGCTTACCCTCTCGAAACGGCGTTCCTCAATGTGGGGAATTGGGTATGTCTGATCCTTGGTGATGAGGTTTAACTTACGATAGTCTACGCAAGGACGCGGATCTTTGCCGGGTACCTCCACGAGAATTAACGGGGAAGTGTAATCACTTTCACACGGCTCAATCACACCCAATTCCAGCATCCTGTTAACCTCTGCTTTTATTAGCTCAAGCCGGCGAGGTGACACCCGATACGTCTTAGATCTTACCGGTTCCGACGAGGTAGTTCTATGTCATGAGTGAGGACGGATGTCCGGCCTGGCTCGCTTACAAATCTGTCCTGAAACTCGGTCAAAAGACCACGCAATTCCGGCTTCTGCTTCGTTGTTAGTTGTGACTTTGATACTAAATCCTCAACTCTTTTCTCGATCGGGACTTCGTCCGATTCGGGAGCTAATTCAGGGGATTTCTGCCGGAACCTCTTCCGGAACATTTAAAGTCATGTTCACGATGGCTTCCCTCTCTTTGTAGGGTTTGAGTAAGTTGCTATGATACACCTGGTGTGCCTTACGACTTCCTGGTATTTTACCACATAGTTGGTGTCAGACAATTTTCGAGTAATTTTCGGCCGGACCGACCCATTGCACTTCAAGCTTATTCTTTTGGGAGGGGCCTCAACAACATGACCCTGGTCTCCTACAGCAAAGTGTCCTGCTTTAGCGGTCCGATCGTAGTAAAGCTTAGCCTTCTGCTGTGGCTTTGGTCATCGCACTCTCGGTCAGTTCTTGGGCTGTTGTTAGACGATCCAATAAGGTGAGGACATATTCCACTACTACAGGATCATCACCCTGACCTTCCCACGACTCTCTCAGCATACGAAGAGGAGACCGCAGTCTGCGGGCCGTAAACAAGTTCCGCTGGCGTAAACCCTGTTGTTCTCATGTGGTGCAGTTCTTAGTGCAAACATCGTTGCAGGTAAGCACATTTCCCAGTCAGTTTTCCGTTCAAAACATAAGGCTCTTAACACTCGCTTCATCACGGAGTGAAGCTTTTCTATCGAGTTCGACTGCGGATGGTAGACTGAACTATGCAATAATTTCACGCCACACCGCTATAGAAAGGTTGTCGTTAAGGCACTCGTGAAAATGGTGCCCTGGTCTGATTGTATCTCGGCAGGAAGCCTACCCGGGCAAACACGGACAGAAGTGCGTTCACTACTTCGACGGAATTTAGCTCTTTTAGCGGGACCGCCTCTGGAAAGTTAGTAGCTGGGCAATTAAGGTCAGGATGTGACGGTAGCCTGAAGTTGTCTTGGGCAAAGGACCTACTGTGTCAATTACCAACCGACGAAAGGGTTCCGTGATTACGGGTACCAGCTTCATTGGAAATTTCGCTTTATCTCCCGGCTTACCCACTCGCTGACACACATCGCAAGAGTTTACAAACCTCTCTACATCTTTAAAGCATCCAGGCCAGTAGTATTCCTGTAAGAGACGATTTTTCGTCTTCTTTACGCCTAAGTGGCCTGACCATGATTCTCCATGCACCAAACTAAGCAAATCCTGACGATACGCCTGAGGTACGACTGCCTGGTCAAATTTCTACTCCTCGCCTATCTAGATATTTTCGATAGAGTATGCCGCTCCTCTCTTGGAATCTCACATTTCGTTTGGCGATTCCCTCTTTCGAACTGTCCTGGAATTGCTTAAGCGTTGGGTCACCCTTTTGTTCGGTTATTAATGAAGCGGGGCTCACCTGCAGCAGCCGACTGAAATTATCCGAAGTTGGCATGACACACAACTCTTTTGTAGTTCCTAGTACCTGGAATGTGTCACCCTCTGTGCTATCCTCTGTACTACCAGGAATCGGCTTGGGAGCAATGGCATTCTCTATTTGCTCGGTCAACGAGGCGTAATTGACCCCTTCTAATTGGGGAGGGAGGTTCAACGTCCGCCTTTAGGAATGGTTGCCTCCGCGACTACGGCTTCTGCAGCCTGTTCTCGCACAAGTCGATTTGTTTCCGTGTGTCCAACTCGCAACCAGGCCCGTTGTCGATTTGAGGCTTGTTTGCCTCAGTGAATGTTGCTCTCCGCAGCCAGCGCACGTGCCTTTGATCTAGTCAGTGCCTGCACTATGCCTTCTCCCAACGTTAGACCTTTCTCCTTCAGCATTTGATCTGACTTATTTGAAAATAAGTAAGGATACTGAGGGGGTAGATATGGCGATACCGCGGCTTCTGTTTCCAATGTTCCAAATGCGCCTTTAAGGACAACTTTAGCTACGGGAAGGCACTGACTGTTTGCTTCTACGGCCTGTCTAATCCAGGCACAGTCTCCTGAATACTGTCCGGACTGAACAAAAGACGGATGAACTACGTCCATAGTGGCTGCGGAGTCTCTAAGAACCCGACACTGCTTGCCGTTCACGGTAAGGTCGTACATATAGGGCTCTAACAACTTCATGTTCTCGTCGGCTTCATTTATAGATAAAAAGGCCACCTTTCTTTCGGGCAGTCTTTCGCGAAGTGCCCTGTTTCGTGGCAATTGAAACAAGCAGCCGGTTTTCTCGCCTCAAATTTCCTTTTGCTTGCCTCTGCCGACGCCCCATGGTTAGATGAATTGTGTTCCTCACCCTTTTGTGCGAGACTTGTCGGTTGTTTTCTAAACGGCGCCTTATTCGGCCGTAGGAATTTTTCCCTTTTTGGCTCGCTGCTTGCCCCGAGGGCGCGGCGCGTAACGAATTCTTCAGCGAGCTCTGCGGCTTTTGTTACGGTGTTCACGTCCGGTCTATCCTGCACCCAGAACCTCACCTTTTCTGGTAACCTTTGATAGAATTGTTCTAGACCGATACACTCGAGCACCTTGTCATGATTCCCATACGCCTTTGCCTCTTTCAGCCACTCCCCCATGTTGGCCATTAACTTGTAAGCAAACTCCGGGTATGAATCATTGCTCTCTTTTACGGCGTTGCGAAACTTTTGTCTGAAACCTTCCGCTGACAACCTGTATTTCTTGAGAAGGCTCGACTTTAACCTCACTGTACTCGTCAGCCTCCTCTTTCGTGAGGCGCGCGATTACTTCTGAGGCCTCCCCCGGAAGTAGGGACAACAAGCGTTGAGGCCATGTATCCTGGCTGAAACCTTGCCTTTCGCAAGTTCTCTCAAAGTTGACGAGAAACAGCCCAATGTCCTCCCCTAGCTTGTACGATCTCATTAGGTCCGTCATTTTGAACCTGACCCGCTCTGCGGTACCGGATGCCTCGCTGCCTCCTGCTCTACTATTATGGCTAATCTCTAGCTCGAGGCGCTTCATTTCAAGCTCGTGCTTTCGCATCTTATCTGCCTCGGCTTCTGCCGCTTTCCTTCGGCCTCCGCCGCCTTTCTTCGGCCTCGGCCGCGGCCGCCTTTCGTTCGGCCTCTGCCGCTTGCCTCTCCTGAATCTCCTCGACACATTCTGACAGCTCGTCATTTTCCGCCCCCAATGCGAGAATCGCCTCTATCAGCTCTGGCTTTCTTTGAGAGTCCGACACCTCCAGATTCAACTCCCTTGCAAATAGTAACAACATGGACTTTCGCAGGGATTTCAGATTCATGGCTGCTTTCAGTACCGCTGTCTCTGTTTCACAAAGATTCCTGTCCTGCAACTAATTAACCTTGACGGCAACGACAGCTCTAGATACCTGCCTTGCCTCAAGTTTTCCGTTAACTTAGTCTACAAATAAAGCTTCAAAAGCTCTTACACGGAATCCTGCCCTGTCACTGTTAACCTTGACGCCACTGACAGAAAGAGCTTAACCAAGCTATCACACAATTTCTGCCTGACGCAAGTTACCTGTTAACCCAATGACCAAGACAGCCCCTCTCTACCAGCTTTTACTTAACACATAGAGTAAATGCCTGGTAAAATTTAACAGAGAAAGCCGGCACTCACCCAGTTCGCAGTCATGTCTCCGGCGTCGTGCCTCTCAGAAGTGCCGTTCGATTCCCTTTGGAAGTCGATGAGCTCGTGTAATCCTTCTCCTGTCGTCCTGTTGTTGAACTTCGGGCTCACTCCGTCCAGTGGTCGCTTTCGGGGTTATCAGCATCCCGCCGCTGCCATCCAGTTGTTGTGACTCCGGGTCATGCCGGTCTCGTTTTCGGTAGCTGGCCCCGTCGCAGGATCCATCGTCCAACAATTCAGTGAGAAGAAGCGCCCGAACGAACAACAGAGATTTATTTGCATGTGGAGAAGTGGTCAACTGACCCAAAGAGAGAAGAGTGCGTGCGATACAAAACGTCTTCGGCATTTTATAGCGCCACGTTGTTGACACTGGGCGTCTTGTCCGCATCGTCAGCCAATACGGTGTCGCCGGCACCTCGGCCACGAGGGAGGGGAAAACACCTCTCACAACACAAGGAGTGGCACAACCCAACACCATATATGGTCCCGGCGCCCTAAAATGTTACCAAATATGGTCACGAACGCACAGCAGACCCCGTAGCTCTCCCGGCGAGGAGGAACCCGAATGGGGAGGTGGGGGTGGCCGCCACCGCGGGTCACGAACCGGTTCTCCCCCAAATACTTCCTGCTTGGCTCCCCAGGGCCGATCGTAACAGCCCTCTTTCTTCTAATCTTTTCACTGATCAGATAGGACGATTCCCTTCTGTAGCTCAAAAAGTTATCCTCTTTTTTTTCTTTGCCTTTCACACATATCCATTAGCATTCTGCCAGTTGGATTAGTATATCCGCCCTCATCTATGTGCGCCTTCATATCTCCTAATATAATTGCCTCGCACTCTTCCCCTAATTCTTCAATGTCATTTTCTATGCAATGCATCATTTGTTGGTTTTCCTCTCTGGCTTTTGCCCCTGTCCGCAAGTACACAAAACCCAGGAGCGTCATCTGCCCTGCCACTTTCCCTATTAGCCATAAATGTTCCATGCACTCCAGCTTGACCCTTTGCCAGTTTGTAATTTTGTGAATAAATGCCCCAATACCACCCCACTTTCTGCTGCCTTCTGTTCTATTACCATATTCCTATGCATATTCCGGATTGCTAGGTGGTTGTTCCATGTCCCTAAGATGGGTTTCTACAAACCCATATACCATCACCTTCTCCACCCTTAGCTGTTCTATCTCATCCCACTTCAGCCTATTCTTGCCACCCTGCATGTTAATATACCGTACGTCTGAATTTGCTCGGTCCTCCTGCCTACATTGATTTCTCCCCCGGAGACTACGTGTCTTAGATATTGGTGCCACTTTGGAATCGTATCTGCCTATAACACCTGTCAAAGAGCCTCCGTGGTTGTTTTCCTCGTTACTAGCTATCCTGGACCCCGAAGGGCTTCCGTGCCCACCGAAAAAGCTACTGCGCGCCCTGCAAATCGCCAACACACCTCATCATCTAGCCTCCCATCGAAGTGAATTCTGTTTCGTTGAAAACCACCTAATCGATGCATTTTCTGTTTATTTCTACTACCTCAAAGCCTTTCTCTCCACTCATCTGCCATATCTCTTTGTTTGCGTCGAACACCTCTCTTAGCAGGTTGCCGTCACGCACCGGTACCTCCAGTATCATGCATATCACTGCCTGTACCTGAGGGGAAATGGGGCGTATGTCATCGACCCCTTTCGCCAGTATGGTCGCTAGTCCTGCCGATTCATCATTTAAGACATCATTTAGACCACCCACAATTATCCCGAGGTTTCATCCATTATCTTTACTTGCGGGTTTCACCCTCGCTTGCCTCATGACTGCTTCCAGCTTATGCACTGGCAACTTCCCTACTAAAACCCTCTTTCTCGCCTCTTACCCTCTCTTTGATTGCTTCTGCACATCGATTTAAATTCGAGTGCCCGGCGGTTATCACGTGCTGTGGCTTTTCTGCTAGAGTGTCCCGCACCTGGAGGTTACTTGCGCTTGTACCACTGGCTGTTTTGTCTCCTGCCACTCCACCACTACTTCGCTGAAGCTGGGTCTTGTGACTATTGAACCGGTTGAACCTGTTTTTTTTTCTTTCCGAACCTGTTTCCCCTTTCTTCTCCGCCGTTCTGGGTGCCGGTCCCCTATCGTTCTCTACATCGGCCACTCCTTTGTTCACCGTCGCTAGTGCCTCCTCGGCTGATCTAGGTCTTTTTTTCAATAGCCCTCGTTTTTTCTTGCTATGTTACCAACGCAGTCTCCAGCTCAGCGATTTTCGTCAGCAGTTCACTCTGTGCCACCATCATTTTCCCCATTCCTTCTTAGACATCAAATTGCTCAAATTTGTCGTCAATCTCCTCAACATTCGCATCCGCACTAGCCTCCATTTTCAAGCCCACCCCGCATTCTCAACATTTTACAGTTTTTGAAACCATGTTCTTTTGACACCAATTGTCCTGCTGAATTGTCCCACTTCGTAATTACAAAACGCGGCGTACGACGAACCCTACTCCAAAGAAAAATATTCTAAGCTCTACTACAAAATTTTTTGTGTTAGGTGCACATGCAATCCCACCGCGCGGTGGCAGTAGAAAAAAAACACACACAAACAAGTAAACACCAGGTGGCTGACTCCCCCAAAAGTCGTACGATGTAATGAGTGATATAGATGTTTACACTGCTGCCTGATTAATTGTAAAAAGCAAGCTCAAAACACACAAAAACGCTTATTTGCGCAGTCGATCGGGAGCCCTCACAAAACAAAAATGGCCATCCACCATGCCAGTCTGAACAAAAGTTGCGCTACAAGCGACTCCTTGTAGCGCATTTAAGCGGGAGTGACAGAAACCCCAACCAATCTTTGGTGATATGGAACCGGCAAGATCGCAACCCTCTCCCCTTTCAAGGCGATAACGCCCGCGGTCTATTACGTAATCGCCTTGAAGGGGAGGCGGTTTCAATCTAGCCACCGGTTCCATATAATCAATCATGGAAATGTGGAGGAAGGAAACAATTCCTTCCTCCGTGTCCCTTTCATAAAAATTGACAATGTACATACTGAGCGTATAAATTACTTGGATCTGTAGGCACCTTTAACAGCGGCGATGTAATAATCAGGGCTGGCCAGTATCGAGGATACATGTACCTGAGATACTACCTTGGATACTCTTTGGGCATCTGTACTGCGATACGTGTCACGAGGCGAGTACCTATACCTCTATTTCCGTTAGATTCGATAATGTATCGTGTATTTTAAGATACGAAATACTCCGGTAGCTACGCTATACATTAATCGCTGGCTGAACAGCCACCTGAATAAAACTGAGGGCAGTGCCACAATATTATATTTCCACCCAACTCCATGTGGGCAGGCGATGAGGTGTGCGCGTCTTTTTCGGTAAAGCTGAGCAACACGACAGAGCTCGTGCGATCTCTACAAAAACTAGATTGGTGTGCTTGCCCGCGTGCATTTTGTTTCCGAGATTTATTACATTTTTAGTTGTGTCAGAACCTGGAGCCTTGACACTTACGCTAAGCCCCTTGCAAGCGCCGCGTAGCACAATGCGTGCGGCGATGATCTCACATATTCAGATGTCGCACTCCGGCGTGGAATTATATACAGCACCGCCGGTACTGATCTTGTGTCTAATAGAACGAGCGCTTATACCTATCAGACGATATCTTGGCGTACTATGCAACCTTCTTGCTGTTGCCATTCACAGAGCTCTTGAAAACGTATCGTTGTTAGCACAACTGCTTTTTCAGATCACCTAGTGCTCTGAACAGTTTTTTTTTTACAGCGAAAGCTGTTATAAGATCACTTTTCGGGTCACGCGCAGTTGTCCGTCGTCGCCGCCGGTGTCCGTAACTACATTGCGCGAAATTAGAAAAAAAACCTTGCACCAATGACACAGTGAGGCTTGAACCCGGGTCCGCTGGGCGCCAGCCCAATATTCTACCACCGAGTTACGCCGTTGCTTGCAACTTTGTCAAACTTGCCTTGTATGACCTAGCACCAATGGTACAGTGGTGTTTAAACTCGGGTCCGCTGGGTGCCAGCCCAGTATTCTACCACTGAGCTACACCGGTGCTTGTGACTTGCTGCCAAACTTGCCTTAGACAGGCTTGATGTCGGGAAAGAAATCGCGTTAATACGACTTATAAAGTGTTGTACAACAGCGAAAGAACAACAAGTCGTCGCCCAATGCGAATAGAGTAACGACTGGGCCATCCAATGCTCGAAACCATCACAAAAGCTTTTCTTGTTCCCCTATTAACTGTGGCGCATACCCACTTCAGCCATAATTCCTCCTCGTCGTCAGCCACTGCATGGACAATTGGCACGAAATTCCCTGCAAGTGTTTAGCGGATACCACGCTTCTCAAAAGAATGACAAAAAATAACATAGAAAATGCCGACCTACTACCCAAAAGTTTGTTATTAATGCCCTAGTGTGTACAAAGCAAGTGTGCTTGCAGTAGTTACCCAATGAGTGTTTTGAAAAGTCTCTGAAAGGCCGCTCTTGTAGCTTTCGCTGTGACTGTGCTGCGCCTACCGCACAGGCCTGGCGTTATTTTTTTTTGTTCTAGTTAATGCAATATGCCTTTCGTAAAGTGCTGTTAAAATAAACCCTCTGTTTTATCCTTCCATTTATTTATCTGCTTAATTTTTGCTAATACTTACACATTTATATTCTCTTGAGCTTACTCTTCTGCCAAGGTGATTTAAGAAACAAATATGTGGGCGTGATTTGAGCTTATATATTCACGCCCACAACAAACATTCTGCTTACTGCTTGGTAAAATGTCGAAATTGAGTTAGCTTAGTAATAATGAGAATTAGGAGCCATCTTAAAGATTTTAACAACGAATCCTAACATCATCTCAAATATTTGTTTTTATTAGAAACGCCCCCCCCTCTTACGAGCCATTTCAAAGAATTTTCAATACGCATTGATTTATTTATTGCCTTACCCAAACAGGCAAGTTTATGATACCTCGTGCTTAATTGTCACAGCTACTACAAGTACCACCTGGATCGTGAATCTCAACTTATTGACCACGAATGTTTGAAACAGTACGGCTTTTTTGTTTTAGTTACAACTGCTTTACTTTTTTAGTCCTCCTTGTTTCTTTTACTATTACCAATTGTCAGATAACCGTAGCAATAGCAACGGCAAAATAGCATGAATAGCGACGTTGTCCGGCGACAATTTGTGCAGCCTTGCTGCCACGTACTCTTTATTAATATTATTATTATTTTTTCGTTCTGGTGTAATCGGGTCTAAGCCACAAACGACTTATGACCGCTGAGCGCAAGTCGCCTGCAATGTTTTGCCGATTGTTTGACACCGTGCTGCGAAGATTACGCACAAATCCTGCTGCGGCGGCCGCATGTGGATGGAGGCGAAATGCTGCAGAGACGCATGCACTTGGATTTGATAGCACGTTAAAGAACACCACATAGTCAAAATATAGCGTATCGTGTGTTAATTCATTATTTTGGATTCCGAGAGCTCCGCACCGTGTGTTGAACATGCGGCTATACAGAGGACTTATAGAGACACTAGTCAAAAAAGGGCAGACAAAAAGAGAAAAACAATTAGCATGGAAGAAAAAAATGAATAGGAGAAAAAATAAACAAAGAGAAAGACAGAAGAGAAAAAGAAAAAAAGGGCAAGTGAAATAGACCAACGGAAGGGGACATGGAGAGAATACCGCTTAATGTTCCGCTGTTCCTTCAGGTATCTCGTCACCCTTCGAGGAAAGACGCATTGTGACTGCACATAGGTGGCGCAAAAGATGCCGGCAGCCACGCACTCACGTCAAAATAAGGGTAAGCCTGTCTGGTTGGGTATGAAACTGGGAGATGATTTAGACTCAAACCGAAAGTTTCGAAGAAACCCGACGTTTTGGAACCGACTTGGTTCCTTCCTCAGGGGTGACTGCGGAGGCTACGTAGCAGCGTCGTCTTCAAAGCACTCGCGGGGTGGCTAATGACCCCCCCCCCCCCTCTCTCACTCTCATTTTGCCGTGGAGCGCAGTCCGTGTGAATACACTGGGGGAAGGGTTCCAAGAGAGCGGTTGATGCTATGGGCTGTCCTCTGTATGTGCCCCGACTCGGATCGAGTAACAACATTCTCCTCCAGTTCGGCTCGCTTTCAAGGATGGCCGTCGCTTCAAAATTTATTTTGTGATCCAGCGTCTCAGCATGTTCGGCGACTGCGCTGCGCTCTTTGTAGAACTTCCGCACATCGTTGGCGTGTTGCTTCAATCGTTCCGGTAGGTTTTTCGTCTCCCCGATATACGACGCGGGGCACTCGGCACACGGAATTTTGTAAACGACACCGGGGCGCCTGTCCATTGTTGGCCGGTCTTTCGGGCGGGGGATGAAGTGGCCCAGCGTACACGAAGGCACGTGCGCGATGCGAACCCCTTCCTTCCTGAAAAACCGCGCTAGTATCTCGCTGGTTCCCTGAACCGGTACGCGTTTCGGGGGCTCAGCATGACGTCACCGGTGCACGTGCAAGGTCGTGGTTGGCAAAACACTCCCGCCGGTGGCTGAGTGGGGTGCAGTCGCTCGGTGCTTAGGGCAAGTTTTTTTCTTTCAAAGCTTAGTCTTTATCTCACAGTGGCTACATTAGCTGTGGTATGTGTCAGAGAATATCTGGGTGTGTGGTATGCCCCGCCACGGTGGTCTAGTGGCTAAAGTACTCGGCTGCTGACCCGAAGGTCGCGGGATCGAATCTCGGCTGCATTTCCGATGGAGGCGGAAATGTTGTAGGCCCGTGCGCTCAGATTTCTGTGCACGTTAAAGAACCCCAGGTGGTCGAAATTTCCGGAGCCCTCCACTATGGCGTCTCTCATAATCATAAGGTCGTTTTGGGACGTTAAACCACACACGTCAATCAATCAATGTGTGTGTGGTAAAGTGCGTAATGAAATATTTGCCACGCTGGCTGGCTGTTTATTTCGGAGAAGAGAACACACGTGGCGGCCCGTGCTAGAAACCATAGAGTTTCCCAAAATTAACTAGAGGCACTCTGGCGCTGCGATCGTTCAGCGACCGTGGGAATGATGGGTAGTACACACATTTGCCTAGTCTCCGTACTTGCGGGCGGCGAATCGTACTTGCGGCTTCGTTTATTGCTGGTTACGGTTTTGCACATGCCACGATGGAAATTGAATAAGTTTACATACATGTCATGCAAATATCTCTGAAAGTGCCAGTCACCGCACACATTCAAAACGTTCGCTTTCGAAAAAGACCGAATGTTTTTATGGCTGCAGCCATCTACGTGGTTGAAGCCCACTGCGTGCTAGTCGTGTCTCTCTGTATTGTAAATAAAGTTTCGCCATCCATCCATCTACGACGAGCAAATTTCCACACTATATATGAGTAGTGACCTTTCGGCGACCCCATTCTTTCAAAAGCTGTGGCTTTTTTCTGCCGAAGGAATGCAGACACGCAGCTCTGACATGCAGAAAGATGCCACCAGCGGAACTTTCTTGCCAACCAGCACCAGCTCCGAGAGAGGGTATGGTGGGCGGGGTGCCCGCAACGACGTCACACTGTTGACAACGAGGGAGAGATCGATTGAGGTTGATTGGTGCTTTCGTATCCTCTGTTGCTCTGCGCGGCGGGTGGCGGCTCGAATGAAGTTTTTTTGGGTATCCGTTTTTTCTGAGGTCAGCAATCACGCGGGCCTCCTCTTTCTTTCGCTCGGTGTCATTAGAGCATAAGTTCCTAGCTCCCTCGGGTAGCGTAGTGACAACCGAGGCACTTCACGCGCATCTCGTGCGGCACGTGAAGTGAGAAATCTGGGCACTCGCCCCACTGGCTCCACTGCGAGTTAGAAAGCCGAGCGCATGTCCTTCCGCGGCTTCCTTGCAGCGTCACACAGCCGTGCGGGGAACGGCTGCAGTGACCGCAACACGCTCGAAATCGAAACGCGACAAAGCAACGCAACTGCGCGTGCGTACACGAAGGGCATGCATTATCGCCAACTTGTGGCGCCTCTTCCCCGTCGACAAGAAATCACTGCAGTCCTCCTTCCAGGCCCACCACTGTTCGGGCTGCTTTGATTGCATTGATAAGTGGAGTTGAACATCCCAAAACCCCCATATGAATGATTATGAGAGACACCGTAGTGGAGGGCTCTAGAAATTTCGACCACCTGGCATTTTTTAACACGGGCCTTTTTTTTTAACACGGGCCTTTTCGCCTCCATCGAAAATGCAGCCGGGATTAGATCCCGCGACCTGAGGGCCAGCGGCCGAGTACCTTAGCCACTAGACCACCACGGCGGGACACTGTTCGGGCTCCTGCGATACACTACAGAGCTTGAAATGTGAGCTCCGATAACTTCCCCGGCGTTGAACTGAGCCCACAAGGGGGCAGCTGTGCGCCGATGATCACGTATCAATTCATCGCTGTCTCCGTGCTTGCTGGACGAAAACGTTGCGATCGGAGAGGCTCGTACAACCCGTCGGTCAGACCGCGGAGTATAGACCTATTGCCGGCATCCACAGAAGATATTATTTCTGCACCGTCGAATTCGGTGCATGGAATGCGTACTGAACACACGATCGCACAAGTAACTTTATGGTTTCCCTGCGGTATTTATGCTGCGCTTCAAGCAACGAAGGCGTGCGATCAAATTTCTGTTTACATATTTGGCTGCAGCGGTCAGCTTTACAAAACGACTTTTTGGCCATTTTAACATTTCTTACCTAACTTTCTCACGCGCCTCTCAGCCCACGTCTTTCTCTGCCTTTCCTCACGCAATGCCGCAAGCCAGCGATTTATTAACGCCGGCTGTGTATACCTTCTAATTAAAGCATCAACTCTCTCTTTCTCTCGCTGCAAATCGGCATGCTTGAAAATGTTTATTATGCGCGCCTTCTTCGTGATGTAGTACCTACAGTTCTCAAAGTTCTAGTTTATATTTTCCTACTGCAGAAGCGTTACATCGATAAAGTACACGAGAAGCTCTGCGCATGCAGCGATACTCCGAACTTGGGGCGCTTTAAGTGACTTCTCAGAACTCGTCACTCGTGCACCCTCTTCCATCGCCATTGTCACAATTTCACTTGGTTTAAAGGAGCCCTCTCGATGAGTCTCTCGAAGGAAAAAAAGCAAGGGCAGGTATAGTAAAAAAAAAGACAGCAACCACGACCAACATTTGCGCGAGCACCGTCTTCCACTTTGTTCACTGCGTTGTATGTACAGCTACGCACGCTCCATCGCCCTTGAATTGCATATGTTTAGGTGACACAACGAGTCGCAACAGCGGATGCTGTACGTGACGTCAATTTTCGAAACAGGAAAATGATCGCGAAGCACCGAACGCCACTGGTGTCCGTATAACGCACGACACGAATGCACTGTAAAGGAAACCAGCCCGTCGCATATCCTGCGCAAACCAGCTCACCGCGACACGAACTCGCCCCGGATTGCGCACAAGGCAAACGAAGCTGTTTCAGCGTTTTCGCTGGATCGAATCCCGGCTGCGTTTTCCAAACAGTGCGCGCACCGAACGTAAAAAACGGGACGTCACTCGAAGGTCAAGGGCGTTGCTCCGCCGTAAATGCCCTCCTTCCCCCCGGTGGGCATCGGCTAAACTGCGCTCGCTCACAATTGAGCCAAACAGAGGGCACTTCGCATGGACTATATCTTTAACAACTTGCATCTTCAACAGCTAATCGAACAGGTAGACTCGTACGCATAAAAAAGGTTGTGTGTTGGTGAATACGACGTTTCACGGCCTTATTAATTCACATTGAAATATACAAAATCAAGAAAACCAGCTCAAGTTGGCTGCGCCTAGGGTAAAATAGTCTATAGCTTGTTAAGAAAGCGTTTACATTTTATAACCTTGTCGGCATTCATTTCGCCACATTCAATGAAATACGTGAGAATGGGTGCACAAAAGCGTCGACAACAGAGGGAGGCAAGGGTAATAAAGGCAAAACATCGCAGTTTCCAATGAGAAATAACGTGTAAGTGACGGCCGGCTCTTCCTTTCATAGCGTATATGGTCGTCGTACGTGGGTGCCGCATAAATCCTATACACGGCCGCTATGTACACTCCCGCACAACAACAGCCTATAGGGAGGAGGGAATCCTCACCATTCTTTCATTCAATTGGCCAAGTTCTTTGCCCGCAGCTTCGTCAGTCTCCACCACCGAGCTTTTCTCTCTCCTGCTCCTTCCCCAAAAGAAGGTGGACAGACAGGCATTGCGCCCCTCACCTCGACCGTAACGGTTCCTCGAAAGCGAAACGGCCACATTTTAAATGTGCGCATTTCATGCGTTGTCCTTAAGAAGACCTTTATTTAACCAGCACCAAGTATTTCTTGAAAGGCTTCGTAAAAAAAATTGATTATAACTTTTGGAATATTACGTCCCCAAATTACGAAATTATGGATGCTGCAGTGGATGGTTTCGGAAATTTTAACAACCTGTGGTTCCTTAACCCTTTACTGCCGAGTGTCACGAATTCTCGACCTACCGAAAACCGTCTAGCACGCGTAAGTCACGAAATGCGTGCCCCGTTAATACCGGCTGCCATGCACGCACGGGGAACGTAGCTTTCAGTATGAAACATCTAGCAATGCCTCGTCTAAAGTATTTGATGCGATAGCACCAATTGTTTTGTAGTTGACGACTCCGCAAAGCGCGCGACCCAGCTCTCTCTACTTCGTCCTTTCTCGCTTGGCTGGTTCTATCTGGAGCAATTTTGTTTATTTGCTGTGTACACCCCCAAGAAGGGGCACACGGCATGTTACGTATAGTTCTAAATTACGTTTTTTTCGTTGCAAGGTCCTCGATTCTGTGGCTGTTGCAGAATTCGCGACGTACATAAAAGTATGCATTAATGTTGCGTTTTAGATAATTTAGGTGCGGAATCATATAAAGGCTGCTACCTAAAGTTGAAAAAGGAAAACACATCTTCATTTTGTTTGGCAGTTTCATAATTCAGGCGTTAAGGGGTGGACACGAGGTTCGCATTTTCGCCTGAATCGAATTGCGTCTGGCGGGATTCGGCCCCGCGACCTTCGAGTCGAGCGCTGCAACGAACGTGCTTGCAGCTCCGATGTCGGCCGCGTGATTTCTAGAACTGGCTGATGCCTCGTATCCACAGTTTTAATGTAAGCACCGGACGTACATACGTCAAAGCGTAAGCGCGAAAGCACACATGTCAATCCCTGTTGAAAGCGCACCAAGAGCTACATAAAGATTGCCATTCATCAATGTCGTCCGAGTCTTCATTTCACACACATACTGCCAAACTTCATTCGCATATATAAATGAGGTGCAAGTGAAATCAAGTAACCGATGGAGAGGGCGACATTCATTTCGTTTACTTTCATTTCCGTTAGCGCCGTTATCAGCATCAGTTAGGGATAACAATTATTGGCCTCTATGCTTTCCCTGACCTTAACGCATTGTGTAGTCTAACACACACGCGGGCAGTAAAACAAACACAAATGCTGGCTTGTCAGTGGCTCGCCAGTCGATCAGTGGAAGACATTTTTCCCACGATTATTTTCGCTTTCATTATGCGGTTACCTGAGGATAACAGATGCCAATATCGACACGAGATGCAAAATCGCGTTCAGCAAATATCCCCTCGGGTCACATTCTTAAAGGTCCCCGACCTGCCCCTGAGGCGCAGCTAATTACTACAGATTTCAGCGGCGCCGTAAAGAAGCAACTTCATTTTCCGCGTCTTGCACAGGCTAAACGTTTCCTCGAAAACGGGAATAACGCATCATCCGGTCTCCTACACACTCACCTTCGCTGGTTGCGGTCACT
Organism: Rhipicephalus annulatus; assembly: GCA_013436015.1. NCBI lineage: Eukaryota > Metazoa > Arthropoda > Arachnida > Ixodida > Ixodidae > Rhipicephalus > Rhipicephalus annulatus. Next base: position 17,689 of record WOVY01009275.1, read on the forward strand.
TTGTGCCGTCGAGGAAAGCGGCGCAGGAGTTGGCAACCTGAAGAAGAAGAAAAAAAGAGGACTGGGGTTATATATCATAATTTGTTACCATGGTTACGCACTCGGGTAGCAAGTTCAGGAAGCGATGGCGGCTTATTGCACTGTTAAGAAGTCGTCGAATAAAAAGTATCGCCACTGCAGCCGACGTCTCGTCAAGGGCACATTTCGAGGGGCAACACATACAATCGGAAACAACATCCCGCTGTGGCAACTCTTCGGAGTGTGCTACATCCATGCGAAACGTCCGCAGGTGAACGATTTGAGAGCAGAAAATAATACTTTGAGAGAATAAATGGGACTAGGCTAAGCTGCCTTCCTTATGTACAGCACTTTCTTTTGCGCAGTACTTTCATCGCGTAATAATGCATCAACGACATCACGGGTGTCATAAACAACAAAAAGAAAAACCATGAAATCCAGAACCGCGTTCGATTGCCGCTCGTCGCCTGCGTTGTTTATTTGTTTAAAGATATCCTTGCGTTAATTTCTCAAAGTAATAACACAAGGGGTAACATAACGGGGCAATTAAAAAAAAAGGTGAAGGAAACCGTCGAAGCGCTTTCTTACAGTAACACTGAGACAAGCAGAAAAGTAGTGCCCGCGTACATTGAAAATGTGAATGAAGTCACCGCTGCAGCCAAAAGACGTTCTGGGACGAGCACGCAACGAAAGCTCTCGAGGTTACTCAAGGTGAGAGTGCACACGCTTTGCCGCGCTGCAGAAGTGGTCCTGTTGGGCTTTGAGGCTGAATATTCGACAGGCAGAAGTGGCGTACATTTCGTAGCGCAATGTACGAACCTACAGCTTTGAGCAACTAATGATTCGCACTTCCTACGTAACCTTTGTCGTGGCTCGTTTGAGTTCGTCTTAATCGGACTTGTGGTAAATCAAACGACGCATCGTCTTAAATACACTGTTCTTGCAGCTTCGTGCGCGTTTTCAAGCGTGTTAGTGAGTGAAGGCACATAATTAGATGCCAACATCTGAATTTTATTTATTTACTTATTTATTTATGTATTTATTTATGCATTTATTTATTTATTTACACAATACTGCAGGCCCAGAAATGGACTTAGGCAGGAATCGAATGCAAAAAAAAAAAATTAATGATACAACGCGTAACGCGGACACGCATTAGAAAGTGTTACAAATACATATCGCGCAAAAAATAGCACTAATAAGTAAAGCAAGAACAAACAAATAAAAATAGCCATAGCCAAGAAGTAGCAACAGAGTGAAATAAATGCAAATTTCTAACATACTTCGAATTAAGGCCACGTTGCCAAAAAGTTCATACGTATTTACACATGAAAACATGAAGAAACAAAACAATTTTAAGAAGTCCTTGATAAGAAAATGCGGAATAACCAATTAGCGAAGGTATAAAGACAGCGAATAAATGACAGTAAGGTCAAACTGTTACACGTTCTAAAAATTGCCGTTAGATGAATGTGAAAAAAAAAAATTCGACAGATCCGACGTACCTGGGATTCGAAGTTAAGCGAAGCATGCGGAGAGAAGGTTACCATGTTGCCATTTTTTTATTGAGCGACGCGTAATGAAATGAAGCTAAATATATGTACAAATGCCGCACGCACAGACATATGTTGAAGAGTTGGAGATATTTATATAACCAGTTGCTTGCACTTGCACAACGATGTCAACTGGAACACGCGTATTAGCGACCCCAGAAGCTGATATGAAGCGCTTATGCTCGCGAAGATGCTGACTCTGGACACTGCTACATAAATCAACTTCATCGCATGGCTCCTAACCACAATTGACGTTAACCCGACGTGACGGCTGTATCAAAATAGTACATACGTAATATTTAGATTTTTGCTGATGGCTCTGTCACGCAGACCTTCTCAGCAGCAGCTTTCACTGTGCCTCACATGGGAATCACGCAACGCTTCAAAAGTGCACACCAGACATCCTCTATTGCCGCTGAGCGGACCAGCATCCGACAAGCTCCCTGCTACATTTTACAGCAGAGTCATCGAAATGGACATTATTTTGCGACTCCGAGCCGGCACTTGAGCTAATTAGAAACTACACGAAGCAAGACACTGCCTGCAGTACTCTGGTGTGTGGTATAATGATTATGTTGAATGAGACACTTCAATCGGGACATACCGTTGCGTTGCAATTGATTCCCATTCACTGAATGAACAAGCTGACGCAGAAGCGAAAATGGCGCGCACTAGCGGCGAAGTGATATGAATTCACTTTTCCCGATATGACATCAACGACTAAAGGTCTATGATCCGGATTGTCACCACGAGCGCACCTTCAGTTCCGACTAAGGAGAGACCAGAAAACGCTACTACATGGACTGCATATACGCGACGGTACGAATGCAAGATTGGACAGGAGCAAAATCCTAACTGCAATTTGTGTCACACGCCAGACACTATTACTCGCATCCTGTGCGTGTGCCCGCAATACGCGGTCGAAAGACAATCTCTTAAGCACCTCCCAGTTCACCTTGACTGCCGGAAGAGAAGATTTTGGGTGCTTGGGAACGTGCGAATCACGCCCAATGTAGCTTAAAGGGCCTGCTGGCATTTCTAAGCAAGACAGGTTTAGTTTCCCGTCTTTAGAGCATCTGCTAATGCAGAGACTTTTGTACGTGTTCTACACCGAACGAGACATCGTGTGCAGTGAGTGTGACTGATAGTGCTATATCACAATCACCCCTCATCATGCACTCCTCTTTCTCTTTCGTCCCCTCTTCCTTTAACCCCTTTGAGGAGTAGCAGGCGAGAAACCCGCTTTCCAGGCCGACCTCTCCTCTTCCTTCTCTATAAACACATTCTTCTTCTGGAAGGCTAATTTATTCTAATTGATTAATAAGCTTCACACGAGACACAGGATAGATCGCTTTCTTGAATTGTATATAGATATCACATCAACCTGATCAGATCCATCAAGAACCCTGGCGAACTTAAGAACAACTGTTGTTAATTGTGGAGAAAGCTTTGCGAAAACCATAAATGAAGAAACAAAGTACGTATAGTTATCACCTATAAACTTGTCATTTCCATTAGCTATTATATGTTCAAGCATTATGCAACATGAGAAAGTTAGTGATAAATGGCGATAATTTACAACTAGTGTGGCATCGCTTTTTTTTTTTCAATGCAGGCACAACACGTACCGAAAGCCAATCACTGGGCAGCCTATAGCTGAAGACAAAAAAAAAAACACCTGAAACGTGCGAGCTTTTATTAAAGACGCTTATGCTTGTACATACCTTAAAGATAAAAAAAAAACGTTGGGTAAGACCGATCTGCATTGCACGGTAGAGAACACGGGCGCCTAACAGACGTGGACAAGCGCGGTCTGCTATACCGCGCAGTATACATCGATCATGAATCAGCAACTTTGGTTAGGTATGTCATCTGGACCGGTGGAGGACTTAGTTTTAAAGCTGAGTGCGATTAAAAGTACTCCTGATACTGACACAATATCTGGTGCAGAGTTGTATGACATACGGTTATGAAGTATAGCAGTATCAAAGTTAGTAAAAAAAAAACACCTTGGATGAAGTATTAATTAAAATAAAAGGCATGTAAGAACAGTATGCACGCAGACTATATTTCAGTAAGTGTTGTTGTAATAAGGTGCACAACGAACACCAAGGATGGGAATTTTTCCTAGCAACTCACTTCATTCTCAGGAAATAAAAGAAACAAAAGTTTAATTACGCATTTAACTAAACGTACAGTTGTTTCCGCTTGTCTTGATGCTGTGCGTCTTTTTGTCTTTTTGTCGTTTCACTAAATGGATTGATTGATATGCGGGGTTTACGTCCCAAAACCGCCATAAGATTATGAGAGACGCCGTAGTGGAGGGCTTCGGAAATTTCGACCACCTGGCGTTCTTTACATATGTTGAATTCCAATGACGGAGTCGGAGCAAGTTTTTCTGCTCCTTTCAGAGCAAGTGTGTTCCAATGACAGAGTGAGAGCGAGAGTCAAAAGTTCCAATGAGATAGCCGGAGAGGATTCAGAGCGGGAGTCCCTCCGTGGAGCAGGAAAAACTGCTCCGCCGAAATCGGTGGAGCGGACCGGAACTCAGCGTGACGCATTTCCTTTAACACGTTTGCCTGCTTGGGGGCGCGGCTGGAGCGGCGCCAGTTGTGTTGATAATGGCGGACGGCATGGACGGCTCGGCTACCTCGGCAAAGCGTGCGGCAGTGCTTCTGCTACTCGATAGCGACAGCAGACATCGTGGACAATAGCTGTTGCACGCTTGGCGTGATATCCATTCCACACAGGTGAACAGCGCTGAACAAGCAAACGAACGATGCGGCGATGCTGGTAAACCACGTGGGAAACAGACAGCGGAAAAGACCACGCGCAAGGTATCCCGGGTAACGCGGCAGCTTCCGCCTTGCTCCAGCAGGGCGGGTTGTGTTCCGATGGCGGATTTGGAGGATTTGCTCTATGCCAGAGTCGAGTGCTCGCTCGCGAAGTCGGTCGGCTGCGCCGACTCCGCCATTGGAATTCAACAATACAATCCAGCAGTTTCGCCTTCATCGAATGCGGCCGCCGCAGCTGGGATTCTTCGATCGCGCGACCTGCGCGTCAGCAGCCGAGTACCTTAGCCACTAGACCACCGCGGCGGGGCAGGAGATCCGCATAAGCTGGAAACACACATATGCCTCGAAGTTTGCGGGCTGGAGAGTATGGGGGCGCAGGCGAACAAAGAGAGAGAGAGGGAGAGAGAGAACAATTATTGGGCTGGACGCCATGACGCTCGGGTATCGGGCTTGCCTCGCCGCTGCAGTGGTATGCAAGTGGTATCCGGGCCTAAGTAAATGTGTTTTTGTCGTCGCCTCTGTGTTCTCTACGGAAACGTGACATGAGAAATCACTTCGATAAAACAGATCGCTATATCGGAAACGACTGATCACCAATGATGCCACGATGAAGAGGGCACCAGTTACTGGACAGATACGCATGTGACCAGCGCACCTTCAAGGCCACACCTCAGTGCGTTCGGCGGTTTAATAACCCAGCTGCTCCGAGTAAGTGTATACAGAAGTGCTCCGATAAGTACTTAGCCTTCAAAAGAAAAACAAAAAAATTGGAATGGTGCCGATCCATTTATCAACATAGTCCCTTTTCAACCCTATATAGACTTGACCCAGCGATAGCTAAACTTCGAAAATGCGTTTTCTCCCGCGCTGCAAAGTATGATTCAGTGGCGGTGATAACTTCTTCGTGCGACTGAAAATTTCGTCCGGCGAGTGACTTTTTCAAGTTGGTAAGCAACAAGAAATTACTAGAAACCAAATCTGAAGAATACGCTGTATGGGGCACCACTTCATAGCCCAGTCGAGCCAACTTAGCCATGGAGACAGCACAGGTGCGAGGTGCCGCGTTGTCATAGTGAAAGGGCAGCTTCTTTTTTTTTTCACCAAAAGGGGCAGTTTTTTTTCTTCTCCAATGCGACGTCGAATTGGCGCCGTAAGTCGGCGTAGTAGAGTCCTGTCATCATTTTGCCTTTCTCAAGGTAGTCGACGAAGATCATACCTAGGGAATCGCAGAAAATTGCGGTCATCACCTTTCCGGCCGATGCGATGGTCTTCGCCTTCTTCGAAGCAGGTTCTCTGGGTGCCGTCCATTGGTTCGACTGTTATTTGGTCTCTGGTGTGTACTAGAGGATCCATGTTTCGTCGACGGTCACTAAATGGCGCCGGAACTCCCTCGAATAATGCTTCAACTGTTTCAAATACTGTTCTGAAATCGGCTCACGGACGCGCTTGTTGTCCAGAGAGAGCAAACGCGGCACCGGCAGATTTCTCATGCCCAAATTCCATGACCCACGTGGTCTTTTGAGGTGCCGCTCAGCTATCTCGCGCACCTTCAGTCGGCGGTGTGCCAGTATAGGAGGTCGCGGATTTTTGCCACGCTATGGGCCGTGGTAGGAATTTGCGGGGCCCCTGAGCAAGACTCATAAAAAATCGACATGCGACCATATTTAAACTCGTTGAAGCAATTTTTGACGGTTACCATCGAAGGAGAAGACTCACCATAGACGGCATCCAGTCGCTCCTTGATTTCCTTACCAAAAACCAAAATCGAACCACCAGCCGATATGGTTCTGTTTACATTTTCAATGGACGCACAAATATTACCTGCTTCCTCAAGCAGCCAAAACAAAACCACGAGCTCGATTCGGCTGGACCATGTTCAGCTTTCCGCGTTTGTCTCTAAAACCCAAAGCCTCATGTAGGCTTGTATCCACACGCATACCCGGGTGTATGTCGCCGCATTCAATCAGAACATGTCCCACCGCGTTTCCTTAGCTCCCCCACAGCATGTACCTTATTCTTCATTGAATCTCGCTTTATGACTACGTGTTCTAAGGCAACCCGAACCTGCTTCGAACAGTAAAGCGCTGTTCGCAATCTTTTAAACCTTCAGTCAGCGCGCCTTCTCACGACAGCCGAGCGCGCTTTTTCTTCCTTCCCTTTTTTCTTTCTAGGGAGCACGGCGATTGGGAGGGGTGGAAAGAAACCCGTCAGCGCGCAATCTCGGAGGCCATGCCACAGACGACCTTGTGCACCGGTGGCACTCTTGAGAGGAGCACTATTCGCCCCGAGATCCGGCTACAGGTGGCAGCACTGCCACTGCGTTTACGTAGACAGGGGGCCACCGACGCGCATACGCAACGGTACTTTTTTTTTGTGAGCGGTGTTAGCTCATTATCGGCTAATAAAATGAGTCGACGGCTGCTTACTCGTAATACGTATGTTGTCCATTGCAGAATGGTTGCACGAAGCTCGCTCAATTACACTATTACTTGTGTGAGAAACGCAATCTGCCAATGAAAGGAATGTTCGCGTTTGGCGACTGAGTTTTTGCTCTATGTCAATTTTCTATGATATTTCTTTATTTGTAGGCATTGACCTTGTGTGCCGCTTAGTACGCACTGCAGCAGCTAGTGCGACTTATTCATTGTTTGCTTCATGCACGCCAATCTTAGAACTAAAAAATAAAAAGAGAAAGAAATCCCATATTCTTGGACGATGAGCTAAAATAACCCCGAACACGCATTCCCATTATTTTTTCTTATTCAGTTCTTCGCGAAATGAACATATGACAGTCGATAAGCTTATTCGGGAAATCCACGTAGTTGACAGTGCTTCAGCACGCCTGTTCTTACTACAAAAACAGTATAAAAAGGTAACAGTTCAGCACACCGCTTTATTACATTATCTGCAAGTCAGTGACGCAACACAGTTTCGAATATTTGATAGGACAAAAGTATATATATATATATATATATATATATCAAGCGAACAATCTCCGCTCCTTGCATCAGTCCACAACAACGCCAAAAAAGCGCTCAAGATAATGTGTAAATTAAAAAAAATGACGTACGTTTTCACGATTTTATACGACATAACCACCATTCACGTCATCTGGATTAATTTTGGCCACTGGATTTTTTTAAGAAAACTGCAATCTGAGCACGCAGGTGTCTGTATAAACTTCACATAATTTTCAAATAGCGCACGGTGACTCAAGTATAATCACCTCTGTGCCGTTGCCTTTTCTGTTCTTTTCAAGTGCCGAAGAGTCAGAATTTGACAGAAATATTTCGCTGTAGTGGGACCACGAGCTTACAATAAAATGATACCTCAAACACAAAGCTTATCGCATAACCGATAAGCCACAGCGCCGCAGTTAGACACCTAACAACAAGGAAAATGCCTCTTATTCTAAGTCACTCAAACGATGCACTCACACGATATAGAATATTCCTCCTGACGCCAAGGGCGCCTTACGACGTGCTTCAACTACGAAGCGGCACCAAAACTATCCTGGCCAACAGAGGGAACGATACACAGCGTCTCGGCACGAACTGATCTTATTGCAGCGCATACACAGCCGAGAAAGAACAAATGTCCGGGTAGATCGTGCTAGACAAACGCACAGGCACTTAAACTTGCACTAACGGGACAAACCGGCCTTCAAGGATGAGCATGACGTATGCGCCCATTATTACCTTATGTTGCAAGCAGACGAACTTGCCTAGCAAGTTCCCTTTAAACCCCTTTAAACCCACACTAGGCGTGCTTCAGCCAGTGGCCACCAGGCGGCGAATCTGCTTGATTTCGGGGCAGTGCATTTGCGGTGGCTCCTTTACAAATTTCGCAGGCTTTCATTACAACCCGGAAAAAATGCCAGCGTAAGACGTATCGTACAGGAAGAAATTCAGTCGGCGGCTACTGAAAGTTCACTACAGCTCAGTGTCCACATTTTAGGTTTTTCGCCAATTATTAAAAAGTTGGGTAATATAAAAATTCGGCAGATCCCGCGTATCTCGGGAATTGGCGTTATGCGAAGCATGCGCGGGAAAGGCGCGCTCATGTTGAGCGACACGTTAATAAAGAACGTTAAGTATATGTACAAATGTTGCACGCGCACAGGCATATGTTGAAGAGTTGCAGATTTTTATATAAAGCTGCTTGCACTTGCGCAATGGATGCCAACAAGAAAATGAGTATTAGCAACAACAGAAGCGATAAGCCGACGTGTTGCGCCACTAACCAGCGCGGCGGGGCATTCGCGCTCTTTCTTTCGACTCCGGAATAAATCACCTCGCAGAATATTTAAATGCTGCTAGGCAAGTTCGATATATGAACGTCAGCGCGTAAGTACGTTGCGCGGCCAGAAGTGGAAGCGTTGCTACAATGTAATGAAACGCACGTGGCCCTTGAGTGGATATTAATAATTGTAATCGTTTATCTTAGTTAATTAACTACTTAGGCGCTGTGTAATAATACCTTAGCTACCAGGCCACCGCTGCGGGGCTCTATTATAAATTACCGGCACGACCGAATGCGTTAAAACTTTGTCAGCGTGTTTGTGAACGCACAAGGACCAACCAACACAACACAGATTGTGGTCGATAATAGGGTGTCATGACCCCTTTAAAGGGGGTGATCACCAGAGAACACAGACGTAAGGAGACGGACGGACGGACGGACGGACGTATAGATAGATGGCAAAAATTGCTTGCAGTACGCAAAGAAATCATTTAAAACCACCAGGCCATCACGGAACGCGCTGCACATTCACAGCGAAATGGGGTAAACAGTACGCCATAAATAATCATAATATTTGTGTAGTATATGCCAGCATTCACTAGGCCACCTTTCGTCATTCTTCGTAGAAGCGTGGTATCCACTGGGCATTTGGAAGGGATTTTGTGCGAATGTTTTGCGCAGCGGCTGATGACGGATGAAGAATTATGCCTGAAGTGGGTATGCGCCACAGCAAATGGTATGCGCCACAGCTAATAGGTGAACAGGAACAAGCTTTTGTAATGGGTTGGAGCATTGGACGACCCACTCGTTAGGCAATTCGCATTGGGCAAAGCCTGGTTGTTCCTTTAATTTTCTGTTACTAATACTAATGCGATTACGACATCAAGCCTGTCTAAGGAAAGTATGCAACGGAGGTTCAAGCAACACCGTGGATCTGCGAGCATACTGGGCTGGAACGCAGGGGATTCTTGTTCGAATCTCGCTGTGTTTTTGTTGTTTACCAAGTTTTTTTTTCATTTCGTGCGATAGCGGTTACAGACACCGGCGGCAGCGGCGGCTGACAACTACGGCGCACGTGACCCCTGTCGTGATTTCATGACAGCTTTCGCTGTAAAATAATTAATTAGCTTGGGGTTAAATAAATATAAGTCTAGTGCAAATATTATAAATATAAGCTAGTGCGAATATTATACGTTTGCTTCAACTAGCCTCTGAAGTATACTTTCATTTTTAGTCTTCGCTCAAGTTATCTGGGACAGCTAAAACGGCAGCTACATGGCCGCGGCGCAAACGCTACCTACGCACAGTGGCTATGAAAAATAAAGAATCACTCATCGCTAATTCATCTACGCAACGCTCAGGTAGACGAGGAAAAACTCGCACGTAAAAGAGGACGACGAGAAGTGGCTTCCGCCCCGCCGCGGTGGTCTAGTGGCTACGGTACTCGGCTGCTGACCCGCAGGTCGCGGGATCGAATCCCGGCTGCGGCGGCTGCATTTCCGATGGAGGCGGAAATGCTGTAGGCCCGTGTGCTCAGATTTGGGTGCGCCTAAAAGAAGCCTAAGTGGTCGAAATTTCCGAAGCCCTCCACTATATACGGCGTCTCTCATAATCATATAGTGATTTTGGGACGTTAAAGGAAAACTACGGCACATTTTCGACCATGCTGAGATAATGCTGTTTTCAATTAGTTTCGACACTCCTGTAAAAGCTAAAGTGGTTTATTATGCTCAGGCACTCGTCACTAACTTTAATTAAGCAATGTAAGATCAGTCAGAACAAAAACAGGGAGCTGCTCCGTCTTCCATGGTGGGTATGGAATGACTTCATGAAAATCCGTCTCCGATGACGTTACGAGATCTGCAAGGTGATGTCGCTACAACCCACCACCGGCACTGAACATAAGATACAGGAAGTCACGCTGTAAATATTGGACAAATACAAATAATTGGGCGTATGAATAAACAACGGGGCTGAGTACTTAAGGGAGCACGAAATATACGTAATGGCTTAGGGTAACAGCAATGCAGCTGTTATGAAAAATAGGGCACTGTGGAACTACAATAGGTATGACATTGTGAGAGGAATTTAAAAAGGTGTCACGGTCCCAGGCTTGACTTTCGCAATGCGATCTAGCACATAAAATCAGAGGCTCAAGCAAGATTGGAAATCAAGCAACTTGGCATAGGTAGACTTGCTGTGGGAGTACACGGGAATACTCTAAATCAGGGGGTACAGGGTGACATGAGATTGACATCGTTTAAGTGCAGGGAAGCTAGCAGCAACATAGAATTTGAGGAGCGATTGAGAAAAATGGGAAAGGAGCGTTGGGCTAGGAAAGTTTTCAGCTACTTGTACATGAAGAATGTTGATACTAAATGGAAGAAGCGAACTCGAAAACTGGCAAGCAAGTATTTAGACAACAGCAGAATATCAAGCCAAAGGAAACATCAGTTAAAAAGAAGGTGAAGGAAACTGAGAGGGATACGTGGAAGATGGGAATGCTTACTAAATCATTACTGGAGTCCTACCGAACTTTTAAGCAGGAAATTGTAAAAGAAAAGATCTACGATGATTCTCGGGGTAGCTTTCTGCTGTTCGAGGCCAGAACGAAAGTATTGCTGACCAATACGTACCGAGCAAACTACGAAGGCTCAGACACGTTATGTAGTGCGTGTGCAGTGGAGGAGGAAACGGCTGAACATTTGATAATGTTCTGTAAGGGGCTCCGACGTATAGTCGGAAAATAATGACACCGAATTTTTCAAAGGGTTTAGGGATAGTGAAGGCAAAATAGACCTTAAACGGGCAGAAATAACCAAGAGGAGGCTAAGTGATTGGTGTCTACAATCGAGGTGCGAGTGAAATTTAATGCTTAAACACACAGTGATAGTACTGAACTTTATGGCTAGGTGGTGTGGGCAACCGCCCGATCTAAAGGGCACAGCCGGATGGATCCATCCATTTTTCCATCCATTCATCCAACCGAATAGCCAGGGTGTAAACAAAACGCTTGTGCCTCTTCTGACGCGTGAAAAGCAAATTGGCGATGCCTTCAGACGCGGAATCAAGCTGTACCAGCTCGTCTGAACGACAAGTTCAGCGATAATTGCAGCTGCTATTTGAGCGCGAAAGCATCGCTTTTTGATTTCGACCCACCGGCTCGTGAAGAATGAATCAATCTCCACGTCGCTCAATATTGTACGACCCGATGTCAACGACGACCAGCACGTTGTATGCAGCTGACAAAACTGATGTGTGCTTACGTCATCATAACCTCATAGAAGGAAGCGTGCGGTGTATCCGTATGCTGGGAAAAGCGCATTTTTTTTTTAAAGTAGGCCCTTACGTCACATACACAGAGTGGCCCGCGTTTGCAAGTGTGATTCCAGAATCGGTTACAAATTAAAATTTTTTTTCTAAGAAGTAAATTTCTTGATTGATTGATTGATATGTGGGGTTTAACGTCCCAAAACCACTATATGATTATGAGAGACGCCGTAGTGGAGGGCTCCGGAAATTTAGACCACCTGGGGTTCTTTAACGTGCACCCAAATCTGAGCACACGGGCCTACAACATTTCCGCCTCCATCGGAAATGCAGCCGCCGCAGCCGGAATCCGAACCCGCGACCTGCGGGTCAGCAGCCGAGTACCTTAGCCACTAGACCACCGCGGCGGGGCAGTAAATTACTTACGGTTGTATAACTTGGCACATGTGACCTACGAGAAAACATGTTCAAAGTTTTATTGAAATTAGTGAATATAAAAAAAGAAACAACGCCATGGGTATTTACCATTGGTCTCGTCTTGTTTTATTAATGGCCTGTAGTGTCCTCGTTGCACGAGTACGTTACATGAGCCACTAAACGGTGCGTGTGCACCCCCATTGCCAGAAAACGACCTCCGTAAACAAGTCCAGTATACCACACACACACAAGGCTTGTCGTGTGATCGAGGCCAATGCGCCGTGACACGCTCCGTTCGGCGCAGATCGCTCAACGAGGCTGGGCCGCCGTCGTGCAGGGCAATTTTGGCCACGCTCGCGGTCCGCGCACATCTCGTCTCCGAATCATTCATGATAGCAGCCCGTGGTTTTTCTTCTCGGGGGCTGGCATCTTTAGATTCGCTTCCCGCCAGGAAACGCGGCCGAAAACTGCTCTCGCAACACACCGCGCTTTTCGATTTCAATTTTCCTCGGCGCTCTAGAATTCCTCGAGAGGTAAAGAAAAAAAAAATGTGCGCCCGAAGTGGGCCGCGCAAAGGAAACGTCTCTTCCTCGCGCTCTTGTATCGAGAAGGCACACGCCGGGTGTTTTCCTCGCCTTATTACATGCGCTGAAGACCACGCTCAGTCATGGCCCTGATGAAGAAGACAGAGCAGAAAAGGCGTCACTCGATCGCAACTAGCTTCATTCTCAGAACATCAGCGACTTATTTCAGGTGCCATCCAGGTGTATTATTAGCTAGCGAACGGGAATCGCAGCAACAAAATATAAGCAATGTTTCACTGAAGCATCTTAATGCGCTTGTTGTAGATCTTTTTTTTTTGTCAAGAAGTCAAACGGTGTTACGCAGTTCTTAACAGGCTGGAAATAGATTTTCTATCGACGCACAGCTGTCTTTAGTAGTTAGAAGCTGTATTGAGCAGAATAGCGTATATTGCCTTTCAAGCCTTTATTGAGGTTGTTTTCAATACAGTTCATGTAAATTCACAAAAGTTATTAGACTCATAGGCTAGTAGGAGGTCTCAAGGGAGAAGGCATATAACGGAAGAAAGTTTCACGGCGCCTTTGACAGCTTTATGACGTTGCTTGAGTTTCATCTGTGCTCGGCGCCCGTGAGTCGCGATCATCTGTTTTACATTCAGAGATGTGCATCGCCTGTCCTATGTACCGCATTTTTAACGGATTTCGACAGAGAAGCGGCTGAGGTTATCGACGATTCGAAAGTGAAGATCTTTAGATACGTCCATGACTCTTTTAGCCATTTTTAAAGGTTTGACAGCCACATGGACGAGGTTTTTAGACGACATGCCAAGGAATTCGTTTTCACGCATGAGCTTCCTGTTGGCGGTTTGTTGCAATTTTCAGACCCAGTTTCTCGGAGACGCACATACGTGTTGGGCTTATTGTCCGCCAAGTCACTGTGGATATATCGGTGATGAAAGGGCCGATTATACTGCCCGTTCAGCCCATACAGATGACCACAACCTGCCAATACCTCAATTTCTCCAGGATCGACGTTGAAGCTCCGCATGCTTGCTCGCCAATGATCCACGTCAGATTAGAGTAAGCCTGATTTTACGCATGCTAGATAGCACTGTTGCGACCGGGGTTTCCAGACACCGGAGGTCCGGGATGAAGTTGTCGAGGCAGGAGGAAGAGAGACTTGAAGAGGGTTTATTTACAATATATACATTGCGAACTCCCTACACGGTGAGCCCTCAAACGTGGCAGGCCTTTACATGACTCCTAACATAGCGCTCCATGGTGCTTGGTTCTACATGGTTCTGCTCGGTTCTGCTCTGTTCTGCCTGGTTCTCTTCTCGAAAAAAAGCACACCGAATGAGCCGTGGGGGCTCATTATAAAGGGTCTGTCCTCCCCAGATCCCTAGATCGGGGACCGCGTACAGAGGGCACCGTCCAACCACGGATCACACATTACCCGCGAGGGTGACGAGCACGCACGGTCCACGTGAACGTTCAAAATTGAAGCGTGGTCACTGCACGGCCATGTGGCACGAACGTGGCTCCTCCTCGTCAAGGGGTGTCGCTGGGCGAGGGGTCTGAAGTTGATGACTGCATCCATCGAAAGGGCCGCCGTAAACAAGCTTCAAATGGTCGCCGAACGACTCGTTCAATTAGCGGGACGATTTCCGGCCGCCGCCGCCGCCGTCATCTTCCAAAGAAGAAGCTGCACTTGTGGTCTCCCGAACTGCTCACGGTGTCGTGGCGGCAAGACGCCGCACCCTCCGGCCAGGGGGGAACAATACATGGCGGACACAGGCCGCCAACCCGTTTGGCGACTAAAAAGGAACATCAAAAGGAACGCCGATCCATTGTCAGACCTGGCGCCGGTCCTAACAGTAGGCAGCCGGTCGTTCGGTTACTTGTTTGGAGATTAAAGGAGCGCCGCTCCCTCGTCAGCTCGGGCGCCGGTCACAACAGCTCGTCCGCCGGCGGGAGAAGCGACCTGAGGGTGACCAGCTGCACAGGTTGCCCGAAGTGTCGCTGTGTAGTGCTGGCTTCCAGGCCACTGCTGATGACGCTCAGCCAAGGACTCTTTCCCTCTCGTTCCTTGTGGCTCCCCTCTGGGAAAAGCATTCATACACACCACCACAGGCACGGGAGAGCACCCTGCCCGCACTGAGACACGTCGAGTCCGACAAATTATCCAAAAGCAACCTTACTTAAGCAGTATTACCAGACACAAAGCAGCAATCGGGACGTTTCTCTGAGGTTTCACCAAAACTCCTAATCCCGATCCGATAATAATCTTCCCATCAAACTGCTTTCAAGAAAACTAACTGTCAAGTGATGCGCTCACCGTGGCATACCCGAGTGCCTGCGTGAGTAATCCGCCGTAACCCACCAGGTATCATACTCATAAAATAAAGCATTTTACTTCACGCTATCTTTTAGTTCCCGAAATTTAGTGCCGCCAAAGCCAGTCGTCAATTCCTTTTGAGAAGACGAAAGCATAACTGCCGTGCTGTACCTGCATCAGGAACATCTTTATTATACATCCGCAAACGCACATCACAGTGCTCCTGCCTGGATGAGATACCACCTAACCGTTCCCTTGCTGTTGCCACTTTCACAAAGCATACATATAAACTCACGAGCTAGCTTTTCTTACACACCGGACACATGCGAACAAAACATTAAATGAACAACAAAAAAAGTTTCGCATGAATCCTGAAAACCTCGCAAGAATATCCTTGCGTCCGTGCGCTCACTCAAAATTCGTCTCTAACGTCGGTCCTACTTGACAAACGCCCCTAACGTGTCGTTATACGGCCGCAAAACGGTTACCTTTAAAACCAATACATACAAAGCTTAAAAAATAAACAGCATGGTACCTGCTACGTAAACGCTATCTAGTAGCAGAAGTACAGAACACATTCCAAAAGGAAAACTGACCTAAACAGTCAAAACAGATATTCAAAACTAAAAAATACAAATCCGCGGGAGAGCCTTCCGAAACGCTTACCGCTGTCACTTAATTTTGAGACGAACGCGCGGCGTCGCGTCCTGTGGGTCTTTCTAGGCGAACGGGAATTGGAACAATGGCAAAACCCATTCGCTTCGCCTCCGACCCCCGCAAAGCTCTGCGCTGACAACCTGCGTTCTTACTCTCGCTGAGTACCTCGCACTCCCGCAGTCCATCAAACATGCCGTCGACAGAGCGACGAAAAGGTCTGCCTTTCTACCCAACGTGCTTTTTTTTTTTTTTCGTTTTGTCCGGCGGCTCGGACGCATACAAACCAACTCCGGTGCCGATGACAAACGCCTAATTCTGTACGCTCTAATGCGTGTCACTATCCTTCCAATAGATCTATACAACGCATATAGGCTACCAAAATGATAGAGCGCTAACGAAAACAAAGTACAAACGAGTTATTTACAAAATCACAAAAACAAACAAAATGTTCCTTTCAACAGTCCCGAGTCGACGTTTTCCGAGAGGCTAACAGCTGTTCGCAACAACTCTGAGTCGAACTCGCGGTGGTCGCGCCCGGAACGATTTTCTCGAGAAGCGGGGTCTACAACACGCGTCAATCGCCCTGCTACCGAACCCCGCGACGTTCCTCGAAGCCGACTTGCTGTCGCTTCCTGCCCCTCGAAAACCACCGACTCTTTTGCCCCGCACCCCGTCCAATGCACCGCGAGAACAACGGAAGGGTCTCTTGCCCCTCGACCACTTACGCACACAATGCGCTTCTCTTTTCTTTGTTCTCTGGCCGCTTGGACGCTTGCGATACGGCAACTTTCTTGAAATTTCGCTCCGCCATTTGAATACATTCCTCAAACGCGTCGCGATTTTTTCCTGCCTGTTTTTACGGCGCTTTCTCCGTTTTGCACGTCTCTTGGTGCCGTCTACGGAGCCTTTCGCCCATCTCTGATGCTCACCAGCACCCACATGCTCATCTGATTTTTCGCGCGGACTGTCTGGATAATTGCCTAGCAATCTATCCTTCAAACACTGCCGCGTACGATGCGCTTTTCTTTTCCGGCGGTTCGGACGCATACGATACAGACCCGTCAGAGATGACAACGGCACTTTTCTCGCGATTTTACCACGCCGTTTGAAACCCTTACTCAAACGCGTTGTGCTCATCTCGAGCTTTGCCTTTTTGTTGCCCTTCGGACGCTTTCTCCCCTGTGCACGCTTCTTTGTGCGGACCTGGGAGCCTTTCGTCCTACTCTGACGTTCTTCATCACCGATATGCTCCTCCGCCATCTCGCGCGCCCAGTCCTGATGATTGCCTATCAGTTCATCGTTAGACCGCGGCCGCGTAGATTGCGCACTTCTGTTCCTTACTCTCCGGCCGCTCAGACGCATGCGATTTAAGCCAGTCAGAGAAGACAACGGGCCTTTTCTCGCAAATCCGCCACGCCGTTTGAAGGTCCTCGTCAAACGCGCCGCGCTGATCGCGAGCCTTGCCGCGCTTCTGTTTTTCGGACGCTTTCTCCGTTTGGCACATTCCTTGGTGCCAAACCTGGAGCCTTTCGTCCGCCTCTGACGCTCATCAACATGGTCTACAGGGCTGCAAGGTTCGATGGAACACTCTGTTAATCTTAACTTCGTTTCCACCACCACGGAACCCTCACACCCTGCTGTGACCGCGAGCTCTTTTCCCTCAGAATGGGTTAAAACCTGTTCCATTCCCTTACAGGCACTAGCCTTCTCTTTGGCCTCAAACGGCACCGCCGCTATATCTACAGATATCAGACCCGCAGCACTCTCTTCGGCCCTAAACGGCACCGCTGCTGAAACGCACCGTTCGTGCGGTACATCTGCAAATTTCTGACCTGTAGCCCTCTCTTCGGCCTTAATCGGCACCGCCGCTACGTCGCACCGTTCGTGCACTTCATCTACAGATGTCTGACCTGTAGCCTTCGCTTCGGTCTTAAATGGCACCGCCGCTACATCGCACCGTTCGTGCGCTACATCTATGGATTGACCACTCTGCTGCAATGCCACCAATTCACAATTAAGCCTTTCTATCTCTTCATCTAATTCCTGCATCCTTTTTATATGTTCTTCATGCCTGCGCTCAGCTTCCAATTCCTCCTGGCGCCATCTTTCCTTTCTTTGCGCCCTTTGTACTTCCTCCTCCTGGTCCAATAAGTACATATTCCCGAAGTGCTCGATTTCCTCATTGTCACTATTGCTTTCGAGAATCACTTCGCGGAGTTTAGAAGCAGGCATATCATCATTAAAATCTAGCTCCAGATCCCAACACA
Source organism: Rhipicephalus annulatus (assembly GCA_013436015.1). Taxonomy (NCBI): domain Eukaryota; kingdom Metazoa; phylum Arthropoda; class Arachnida; order Ixodida; family Ixodidae; genus Rhipicephalus; species Rhipicephalus annulatus. The sequence continues at coordinate 35,767 of WOVY01009275.1, forward strand.
GGTTCAGCAGGTTCTCTCTCGTCAATCTCGTAAGATCCATGGCGACTACTTTGCTTTGGCTCAGCTGTGACAAAACACAAACCCACCAGCGTTTCAATTCTGGGTCTAGAGAAATTGAAGCCTGGCAAATCTCACAGCGGAGACCACAAGCTTAAGCACCCAAGTAGCACTACGTGGCCAACATCCCTCTCTACTTTTTCTTGTTAATTTTTCACTCCTGCTTTTTACAACATCCTAAAATTTAACCCGCAACGTACCCTTAGAAATTTTGAAACATTACCACTTGTTCCTATTGAATCATCTAAGCTTTCCTGCTTTAGCGTACTTGCTCAGATAATCATCCAGTGCTGCCTTGTGCTGAGATAACAACCACAGTGGCCAGGCAGTTGTTGGTTATATCTATCTTTTAACGAATCTAGGCTAAAAGACTCGATATATCTCAAGCACAAAGCCAGGCACTCACCCCATTACGTGCGGTGGTGGTACGCTGCTTCGATCCCGCCGAGTTCCAGGGCTTTCGGCTGGCCTCCGGTACATGTCGCTCTCCGTCGCAGACTCGTATCCCACCGCTGCCAACCAGTTGTTGCGACCGGGGTTTCCAGACACCGGAGGTCCGGGATGAAGTTGTCGAGGCAGGAGGAAGAGAGACTTGAAGAGGGTTTATTTACAATATATACATTGCGAACTCCCTACACGGTGAGCCCTCAAACGTGGCAGGCCTTTACATGACTCCTAACATAGCGCTCCATGGTGCTTGGTTCTACATGGTTCTGCTCGGTTCTGCTCTGTTCTGCCTGGTTCTCTTCTCGAAAAAAAGCACACCGAATGAGCCGTGGGGGCTCATTATAAAGGGTCTGTCCTCCCCAGATCCCTAGATCGGGGACCGCGTACAGAGGGCACCGTCCAACCACGGATCACACATTACCCGCGAGGGTGACGAGCACGCACGGTCCACGTGAACGTTCAAAATTGAAGCGTGGTCACTGCACGGCCATGTGGCACGAACGTGGCTCCTCCTCGTCAAGGGGTGTCGCTGGGCGAGGGGTCTGAAGTTGATGACTGCATCCATCGAAAGGGCCGCCGTAAACAAGCTTCAAATGGTCGCCGAACGACTCGTTCAATTAGCGGGACGATTTCCGGCCGCCGCCGCCGCCGTCATCTTCCAAAGAAGAAGCTGCACTTGTGGTCTCCCGAACTGCTCACGGTGTCGTGGCGGCAAGACGCCGCACCCTCCGGCCAGGGGGGAACAATACATGGCGGACACAGGCCGCCAACCCGTTTGGCGACTAAAAAGGAACATCAAAAGGAACGCCGATCCATTGTCAGACCTGGCGCCGGTCCTAACAGTAGGCAGCCGGTCGTTCGGTTACTTGTTTGGAGATTAAAGGAGCGCCGCTCCCTCGTCAGCTCGGGCGCCGGTCACAACAGCACTCCCTTGATCCTACGTTAAGCTTACGGCTTCCAGCAAGACGCCGATGATGCGACGATGTGTGTGTGTGTGTGTGTGTGTGTGTGTGTGTGTGTGTGTGTGTGTGTGTGTGTGTGTGTGTGTGTGTGTGTGTGTGTGTGTGTGTGTGTGTGACAGCGACGGCAGAAATCCACATATCATTGAAAAAAACTAGCACTTGTTCCGCGCACGAATACAACCGATGAGCGAAGCTTCTTTAGATGTTGGGACTAAGCGCCTGATCTCGCTGCTGGCGTTCATGAAAGCGGCATACGGTTGGGAGAACGTGCGCTGCGTTCGGGGGCGGGAACTACTAAGCGAGTGAGTTTGCGTAATGTCGCTCTCCAGACCTACAGTTTTAATATATACATGGGCCTTTCAGCAGGCAATTTTTGAAAGCAACAAAGGATAGGACACGATGATAAAGCTTTAAGTTTGCATGGTATGGGGTTTCTCCGAAAATGCGAAGGAGCACGCGCAGGGCACGTGAAATCTTCAAGTGACCTGATGAGCTTGCAACTGACCTTAAGTGCATGTCATGTTATATCCCACCAAGAAGGATGGACGAATGTAACTTGCCACACGAGCTCGGCAGGATGGTGTCGAATCTAGGCCCCAGTGCACTAACATGTATTTATTTAATTAAAAAATGATATACCTCGAAGAATTGTTTGGCGAATTTTCATTTGAGTTTCCTGGCATCATGCTCACAGAAACGTGGGAGTACTTGCGAACATGACGTCTTTAAAATGGTTGGATATCAAGCCCATTATCTTAACGGAGAAGAAGGTCGGGGAAGCGGAGTTTCCATCATAACAAATCGACATACGCAGAAACTTGAGCGCTTTTCCGATCGCACGGCTTTCTATGAAATACTTTCTGTACTAAGCGGTCATACAATATTTAGTATCTGTTGCCAGCCACCAAACGGCGATTCTTCAAAAATTCTGGACATTTACGACAAATTTCTAGCAGATATTTTTGATGGGAAGTACGAGTTAGTATCTGCCGGAGATTTTAGTATCGATATGTGCAATAGCAATACGACTTCTATGAATTTTGAAAACACTCTCCATTCGAACGGTTTCATCAATGCCGTTAATCAGTCGACACGTATAACAAGCGATTCCGTCTGTATTGATCATTCATCACAAACTCCGTGAAGTCCGGTGTTTTTTTTTTCATTTGATCAATTGTCCACATTTTTTGTGCTCGGGGAAATGACGCACGCGTGCATCTACGACCCTTTTCAACAGTCATTTGCAGAATCGGGCCTCTTTCGTGAAACACCAAGTAGAAATAACTGTGGTGTAATTCACAGAGCCAGCGACGTTGAGCAAGCATATCATTTATTCACTGAAGCATTCCAGCAAATGTATGAAATGCACTCGCCTATGAAAGTGCGTAACAAAACAGGAAAACCCAAACCATAGATAACGCCAGAGTTACAGAAAGAGATTAAAAAGAAAGACCCGTTAGACCCGTTATATTGAAATTTCATTACTTGTCGTCGTCCAGAGGACTTGGCTGTGTTTAAACAATAAAGAAATACACCAAGAAGCTTCGATTCACACGAAAAGAGCACTGCCCATCTGTTTTAGAAGTTACAACGAAATGCCTGTTTTTAACGGAATGTTACAATGTTTTGGAATAGTTTGAAGGCCTTACTGAATCCAGATCGAGCACAGTGTGACGTATTTTTAATTTGAAAGTCGGATGTAACAAGATTTCTGGTGCTCAAATGGCTAACACATTCAATCATTTCCTAATGAATGCAGTCATTGACCAAATATCATCTGATGTTCCTGTTTATTCAGAACGACAATCTGAGAATTCCATGTTCTTGCACTCTGTGACGTCAAGCAAGGTATTTACTACAACTAAAATCTTGAATAATAGCAGAAGCAGTGACGGTGTCTAGATACAACCAGTGAAGTTTGCTGCACACATACTAGTGCCTGCTCTTGTTCATATACACAAGATTTGGATGCTTCCGTGTTTCCCAGTAAAATGCAAATTGCACAAGTAGTTATGGTGTATAAGAGAGAAGATCAAAATAAATTAGGAAATTAGAGACCTATTTCTGTTTTGCCAATTTTGTCAAAAGTGTTCGAGAAGCTATTACATATTAGAATTATAATCTTCATTGAAAAAAAAAACTACTCACCTAGTACCCATTCGGTTTTCATAAAAATAAATGCACAGAGCTGGCACTGCCTCACCAGAAAGAGTATATTTTAACGCAGTTCGAGAAGAAGCTAATAACGATTGGGATGTTCATTGATTATACCAAACCATTCGACTTAATTGATTGATTGATATGTGGGGTTTAACGTCCCAAAACCACTATATGATTATGAGAGACGCCGTAGTGGAGGGCTCCGGAAATTGAGACCACCTGGGGTTCTTTAACGTGCACCCAAATCTGAGCACACGGGCCTACAAACCATTCGACTTAGTCAATCAAAAATTTCTAATAAACTTGTGCATCTGAACTAGTATGGTAATACCTACTACCGACAACAAATAGTCGAAATCAATGAGGCGTGTTCAGAGACTTCAAGAGTACTTTGCGGAGTTCCGCAGGGGAGCATATTAGGTTCTCTGTTGATTTTATGTATTAACATGACTTCATAGGCATGCGTAATGACACAATAAAAATTAGCAGATGACATGATAATTAATGAAAGTAAAACAAAGGCTATTATTTTCAGAGCAAATAATAAAGAATTACTCCCTCCTCATGCAGGTATATTTTTGACTGATCGCAGCGTTGAAATAGATGATATTTTTAGGAGTTTAGGAGTGGTATTTCTCTGCAAGTATGTCCTGGGATTTCATTTAATTTCATTTCATTTATTTTACCCTCAATCGCACGTAGTTTTACAGAGGGGAGTGGGGTACAAAAAAAGATAATAAACTATAAACAAGAGCGAACAAAGTAGCATCAAAAACAATAAAAATTACAAGACACGTAAATTTGATGTAAGGCAATACACTGAATTTATGTGTAGGTTCCATCAGAAACATGGGGGAAACAGGGTACGATATATGTACAATATACACTTCACGCGTCATCACGTAAGTACTTCTGTATTGTAGAATAAAACAAGTCATGATTTGACATGGAAACCATGTCCGAGGGAAGGTGGTACCAGTCGTTGGATGTGCGTGGGACGAAGGAATGATGGAAAGTGCTAGTGCGGCAGCTAATGACGTGTCCCTTATGTTGATGATCTAAACGAGCTGAACAATAGGCAGGAGTGGTAATGAACTGAGCTTTCAAAAGTGGATGATTGAGTATCTTGTGAAAAAGTATGAGACGAGATGCTTTGCGACGTGATTCAAGTGACTGTAGTGAAAGGCTGCGTTTCATTGACGTAACACTGCTAGTGCGATGGCAGTTAGTTAGAATAAAACGTGCTGCGTTATTCTGTACCATTTCAAGCGAGTGAGTTAAGTTCAGTTGAAAAGGGTCCCAAATGGAGCATGCATATTCGAGTTTTGGACGAACTAGTGTTTTATACATAGTTAGTTTCACGGCTTGAGGGGCACGGCTAAAGTTGCGTCGTAGGTACCCTAGCATACGGTTGCTATTGTTAATAACATATAGGTAATATGATGTTTCCAGTTCAAGTCAGATGTTATATGAATCCCCAAGTTAGTCATATACGATAGTCATGTTAGTGCAGTAATCAAAACGTGTGCTGGCGTAACGAGAAGGTGTTGGCCGGCACAAGCATCTTTTCTCCACGGGGGTAAAATTATTTACAATTCACATTTTTGCTCTTATTTAAACTACTGTACACTTGTCTGGGGCCCAACGATATTTTATAACCTGAACAAACTACATAAAATGCGGGAAAAAAGTTCATTCGGTTTACTTATATTGTGCCTTCTGGGACAGCAACTTCTGACCTGTTGATAGTTGCTCACATTATCGTCATTCATCACCTGTATCGTTATAGACTAAGTGTTCGTTTTAAATTTGAAATCAAAGAAAACTTACGAATATACCCAAGAGAGATCGCTTACCTGTAAACACACACACACACACACAAACACAAACACACACACACAATTATGCGACACGAAAAGGGGAGACATGGATGGTACCAGCCGCGCGTTTAAACTCTTCAATGCAGCGCTTGTGTCATACCTTGCCTTCCCTTTTCAACCATTACACATTGATGCCAAATAGACCATTTAACCGGACCTCATCAAGTGTGAGGTCTACGGGACGGCTTTATGCTCTCCCATAGTAGAGTACCAAGTACTCCAAACTGTTGACCACTTTTTCTACACGACACAGCGACTTCTAGTGCCGTAGTCGTAAATTAATTTTGATTTGTTTTATTGTCCATCAAGTATGTTACGCTTGTAATTTGTAAACGCTATTGGTTATTATTATGTACGTTTTCTTCTATTTTTATTTTCTTATTACTATTTTTTGCTCGTGTTGCTGTTCTCTTGTTCAGGCCTGTGTTTCCAGATGATGTACCATCATTTTCAATTGTATTAAAATCTAACTGTCGCTGTGCTGCCGTGAGCCCTTGAAAATGGGGGCAGCGGGCTCGTCAAGCTGTCAGACAACAGCTTTTATTCGCCGCTTCTCTGTCTGTTTGTGAAATGCACACAAATGAAGTTGATTGATTGATTCATTCAATTGCTTGGTATTCGTAGGTCCTTTTGACCAAATTCGAATGGCGTGCGTAGCACGGAAGTCATTAAATTCGGACGGCAAACAGCGTACGAAAGCTCAGCGGGAAATTAAGCACGCTGACGGCATCGACAGTAGTGCTACGTGTTCGGCGTGATACATTCAACACATACTACAGTGTACACTGTAACACATACCATCCCACTGCTCTGCTAGCGATGACGTCTACGATCCGATTGTCGAAATCGTGGCGCCGATGCTCTCACTCTTCATGTTTGGTTTTCGTCGTTGAACGATTTCGTGAAATTACAAGACGCAAACAATCAATAAAAGAAACGCGAAAAAAAAAGAGCACAATTGAGCGTGTGCTCCTCATCTGCATGTCAGAAAACCGTTGTGAGCTGCAGTCGTCTTGTTGGAAGCGCGGAAAAAGCACAATGAGTGTTTCGTTTCTTTACACGTATGTTACACGTCATCACGACAACAGGCTACCAAAGTGTAGAATCGTATAGACCAATATTATCGCTAACAAGTAACACGCAGGTATCGTTAGTAGTGAACTTCAGTTCCTTCGTAGGCTCCTTTGAGTCTGCGTGATACTACTGCCACCGTAACCGTCAGAAACCGGATAGTCAGGGCAGGGCCGTACCCAAAACGTTTTTTGTTGTTTTTTTGAGTTTTTTGCTTGGGGGGTACTTTAATTATTTCGGAGAGGGCACCCCCTTAAAATGGTCATTTTCCAATCTCTATGCCATGGTGAAAAAGAACTTCGGGGAGGGGCACAGTTCCGGTGCGCCCCCCCCCCCCCCCCCCGGGCGGAACCTGGAGGAACGCCAGGCACGAGCGAGCATGGCCGCAGCATGCATCCCCGGGCACCTCCTCATCGCCGCTTGGAGCAGCGCCCGTTTTAACGCAATACCGTTAGGCCGCGTTCACACTGAGCATTCCGGCCGCCGAAAGTGCTCCGAATCCGGTTCGGCGGCGGCGAGATCCGCCGAAAGGGCCCTCTCCGCGCCGATCGCTCTCGGACCGATTTTGCGGCGTCTGCCGCTGAATCGGTCACCGCGGACCAATAGGAGCGCTAGTCAAGAAATTTTGAAAAATGGCGGCCAAGCCCTACTCACTTGTTATGCCGCAGTGCACGTAACTGAATGTTGAAACCAACGGGAGTTTAATTTACTCTATACCTACTTCGCGTCCGTATTTCGTGAAAGAGGTGACCGAGATTGCTGTTGGCGTGACCGAGCTTGTTGCGGTCTTGCAGAGCGAAACGAACCCACCAACGCCGCTGGCGTCGGGGGTTTTTTCTGCTCTTCGTTCATTACAAGACAGCCACTTGCCAGCAAAGTAAGCAGTACTGTCTTTTCTTGCTTCTTGCGTACGAGAATCGTCAAAGTATACGCCACCGGATAGCGTAGTAGCGTTTGCGATCCGCGACAACAACCGGGTGACAGCGCATCCATCCCGCGTTCGCCCCGTAGTAGATGGCACATTCGGTGGCGCGGGGCGCGTCCAGTGCGAACGACCCTGAGTTTTCGGCGGCAGGGGAATTTCAATCGCTGTGGAAAGCGGATGTTTCAGTGTGAACTAGGCATTAAAGAGCTCGCGTCGCAGAAATTCCGCCGTCGGCGTCAGCACCGTCGGTTGTAAGCGAAAAATCGTCCGTGAGCGATAAAGCTCGTTACAGAGATCGCCGCGGGAGGCCGCTACTTGTCGACGCGTGCGCGCGCGATCACGCTGAAAAATCCGTGCATTCAAAGAGAAAAAAAATGGCAGATCCCACGTACAGTGGGAATCGATGATATGCGAAGCACGAATGAGAAATGTTGATATGTCACTTCAAAATCAGCACAACGTTAAGAGGTGGAGCTAAATGGTGCCGTAAATGACTTCCGTGTCATGATTATCATGCTTAGATGTGCAGTTTACCTTCGTCATCTATTCACGTCACGTGATACCAAACTTAGTATATGTGGAGCTAGCAAAACAGATTTGAGCACTTCATGAGCGTGGTATGTTGTCATGTTCTTACATGACACGCGTGTCAGGATTAACATGTTTGCACCAGCCATATATTTCGTCATCCATTGACGTCACGTAACACCAAATTTGGTATATGTGGAGCTAGCAAAACGGCCGCGAGCGCATCAAGAAGGGCTCAATATACTCCAATGTAGCGTTGACGCGCGCGCAAGCTGGGCACAGCGACGCTCGGTTAGCAAAACGCTTGCACTCAATATTCTGAGGCCAGGCGCGGCCCGACGGCAACCAGCGCGAAATGCGACATGTTGCATTTCATCCCGATGCGTTACTCAGACAACACTGCGTCTCCCTCTTTTCGGGACGGAGGGACGCCGGACACGCTGAAACGCGCATGTGTCAAAGCAAAGCAGCGCTGTGGGCGCCTGCGAGCATATGGCAGGACCGGCGCCTGGCGTGGCAACACCGGCGTGACGCGACGAAATGAACGCCGGCGAGCACGCGCACCGCGTCACGTCGAAATGTACTGGCGCCTTGACTGTGGCATGTAGTCATGTTCTCACATGACACACATCTCATGATTATCATGTTTGCACCAGTCACATATACCTTCGTCATCCATTGGTGTCACGTAATACCAAATTCGGCATATCTGAAGCTAGCGAAACAGCCGCGAGCGCATTATCAGGGTGGGATGTAGTCATGTTGCTACATGACACACATGTCGTGATTATCATGTTTGTATGTGTCATTTACCTATGTCGTCCATTCGCGTCGTATAATACCGAGTTTGTGAAGCTATCGAAACGGCCAAGAGCGCATCATGAGCGTAGCATGCAGTCATGTTGTTACATGACACACAGCTAATGTTTATCATGTTTGCACCAGTATCATACCTTCGTCATCGATTCACGCCCCGTAATACCGAATTTGGTATAAGTGCAGCAAGCGAAACGGCGGTCTGCGCATCATGAGAGTCGCATGTAGCCATGTTATCACATGACACGGATCTCATGATTATCATGTTTGCACCAGTCACATACCTTCGCCATCCATTCACGGACTGTAATACTAAATTTGTTATATGTGACGCTAGAGAAACGGCCAGGAGCGCATCATGAGCGTAGCATGCAGTCATGTTGTTACATGACACGCATGTCATGATTTTCATGTGAGGGTCTGTCACTTGTGTGTTCGCCATGCAATCATGTCATACCATACCAGTTTTGCAACATGTCATGTGAACGAAACCACCGCAAGAGCTGCAGAACATAAAATGTAAATCATGACATACATGTCATGATTTTTATGTTATGCCATACCAAGTTCGGTATAATACCATTATTGAAGCGGCCAGGAGAGCTAAATGTCTTATGCGGACAGACAGACAGACAGACAGACAGACAGACAGACAGACAGACAGACAGACAGACAGACAGATAGATAGATAGATAGATAGATAGATAGATAGATAGATAGATAGATAGATAGATAGATAGATAGATAGATAGATAGATAGATAGATAGATAGATAGATAGATAGATAGATAGATAGATAGATAGATAGATAGATAGATAGATAGACAGACAGACAGACAGACAGACAGACAGACAGACAGACAGACAGACAGATAGATAGATAGATAGATAGATAGATAGATAGATAGATAGATAGATAGATAGATAGATAGATAGATAGATAGATAGATAGATAGATAGATAGATAGATAGATAGATAGATAGATAGATAGATAGATAGATATACCCGGCGACAACTTTCTGTGGCAGCGCGGCCAAGGCTACGTGGGCGGAGCCTATGCACATGTGCTACTGCGCCAAGTAGTCCGACCGCTTCGACGGGTGTTTCGGTTTCGATTTCACCAGCGCAGTCCGCGTCGGCTCGCGTTTGCTCGCGTTTCGCTCCAGGAAACGCGAGTCGCATCTTTGGGAACTCGAGAGCAATTTTTAATAATATTGTGACGTGATTTACTGACGCGTGGACCCAGGTTGCTGGGTGAATGATACATTCAATTATTCATGTAATGGTTACACAACTCATCATGCACGTGCCGCTTAATCCGGAAGACACTGCGCTCGCTAACACCAGTGAGCTCGCTGACTTTCCGACATGCGGCTCTCACAGACAGCTGCGGGTCGCTTTTCCTTACTTGCGCGTAAACGTTGTACGCCACCTTCTTGGCCTGTACGGACAGCTTTTGATGTGACAACGCCTGGTACGGCTGCGCAGCTGGTGGACTCGCGGCACGCGGCGGTGTTTCCTCCGTAAGCGACGTTGACGAGCTGTAACCGGCGGACGCCATCTTTGACAGTGAGGAATGCGGTGAGGTAAAAAGGCGACGGAAGCCAAAAAACCCCCAAAAAACCTGAGAGAGCGTGAAACGAAATTTTCTCTACTGCGCAACGTTTTTATTCACTAATTAAAAAATAAATCCGCGAAAAATGTAAGTGACGAATGGTAAAATCTTAGTTACCCAGAACAGTATACAAACGTTTTCGTTGAGGGACTACATGCTGTGGCACAGTAAGACAAGCGTGCTTCGGCTCCGTAGCCTTGGCTGTGCTGCCACAGAAAGTTGTCGCCGGATGGATGGATGGATGCATGGATGGATGGATGCATGGATGGATGGATGCATGGATGGATGCATGGATGGATGCATGGATGGATGCATGGATGGATGCATGCATGCATGCATGCATGGATGGATGCATGGATGAATGGATGGATGGATGGATGGATGGATGAATGGATGAATGGATGAATGGATGGATGGATGGATGGATGGATGGATGGATGGATGGATGGATGGATGGATGGATGGATGATGGATGGATGGATGGATGGATGGATGGATGGATGGATGGATGGATGGATGGATGGATGGATGGATGGATGGATGGATGGATGGATGGATGGATGGATGGATGGATGGATGGATGGATGGATGGATGGATGGATGGATGGATGGATGGATGGATGGATGGATGGATGGATGGATGGATGGATGGATGGATGGATGGATGGATGGATGGATGGATGGATGGATGGATTAAAGAGCTGTGCTGGATTAAAGAGCTGTGCTGGATTAAAGAGCTGTGATGGATTAAAGAGCTGTGCCATCCATCCATCCATCCATCCACCGTCCGATGGATGGATGGATGGATGGATGGATGGATGGATGGATGGATGGATGGATGGATGGATGGATATAGATAGATACGCTCATAGTCGCCGAAGTTCGCTAAAAAATGCTTCGCATTTAAAACACAAGTGCTCAACGTCACGACGCGCGGGTGACGTATTTTCTTTGCCCCTGCCACCCCTCCCTGTTTAGCTTCCAGCGCTTTCGTCAGGCAAGAGATCAAAGAATGCAATTGCAGCATGCGACAAACCTTTGTAACTCCACTCGCACTAGACGTATTCTTAGAATTTTCGCGGCGTTGAATTCGTGAGGCAATAAGCTCATCTAGTGAATCCATTTCATGGTTACTTGAAAAGTGTTTAAGGGCACTTTTAACGCATTTTGTTCGACATGTGTCACGACGAAAACGAGCCCATTCAGCGATTTGTAGGCGCATGTGGGAGGCCTCAAACTACGTCGAAAAAGGCCGGGATAGAGCAGCCAATGCCGCTAAAAACACACACAAACATTCAAATATCTTAAAAATGGACAAGTATGTCCATCTGGAGGAGAGCATATGATGCCTTTCCAGAAGCCTTCATCAAGCAAACAGTAAACGCTAGATAATGTGCTGCCATCTGTGAGGCATTTTCACTCTCTTTAAGGCCTCCGAGATGGCAAGCGCGCGGCGTGTATTTTGGAGGCCATGCGACTCTTGCTTTAGATCAAAACCCTGTATGTACCATTCGCGCGCGCGCGCTGGTACAATCTCATTGTGTGTGTGTGTGTGTGTGTGTGTGTGTGTGTGTGTGTGTGTGTGTGTGTGTGAGTGAGTGAGTGAGTGAGTGAGTGAGTCAGTGCGTGAGTGAGTGAGTGAGTGAGTGAGTGAGTGAGTAAGTGAGTGAGTCAGTGCGTGAGCCAGTGAGTGAGTGAGTGTGTGTGTGTGTGTGTGTGTGTGTGTGTGTGTGTGTGTGTGTGTGTGTGTGTGTGCAAAACATTAATAAGCATGCACTTAGCGGTTGAAGGTGAAGGGCGCACCGAATTTCGCTATCGCGTGCAACTCTTAAAGGCAAAGCTTAAGGGTCCCCCAATTTTTGTTATCAGTGTTCTGCAAAGGGTCGATCGAAGTAAAAGTTTCTCGAGACGTCGAGAATAGCACGCTTTCAAGCTCCACATTGTAGTGTGGAGCTTGAAACACACTACACTGGTCGACAGATTTTTTGGAAGCGACAACGGTGCAGGTGACAAGGCATGACTGAATGCAAGGTGAGCGCTTAGCAGACGAAATGTTAGCGCAGCAGCTGAGCCTCACGTCTCTCTTTTCCGTGGAGAAGTGGTCAGCTGTTGCATGACCTGGAGGTGACCACGAGAAAGCGCTCCGCGCGCTATAAATGGCGGGCTTGCCAGCCGCTTTGAATTGTTCGAGATACCGGTGATCTAAAAAAATAAAAATGATAGTTCGTCCACCGTCCGACCGATTATTAGTGGTGGGCGTTGCTTAGAAGATATTTAAATTTGGTATTAATGTGAGGATGCGTGCTCATCAGGGTATTAGGGTTCAATTGACATTTTCTGTGGTTTCACGTAGACAGGGACTCCCCTCGTCTGTCAGTTGCATTTCAGATCGCGAATCGCTCCTAAGGGATCTATAGCTACTCGTGGATACAAAGACCTTGACATGAGTATATATATTCTATGTCAGTGCTCTGAGGCCAAGTAGAAAAATCAATTTTTTAAACGCCGTTTTTCGTTTTTCATTTATGGTAAATGCCCAATTTATTGACCGTCATTTAGTTAGATAGAGCTTTCGTTTCTTTCAAATCAAACATTTCTTTCAAACGCTGTTTCTTTCAAATGATACAAGCAAAAATGCTAGACCATCTATCTCCTAGGAAACCGAAACTGAAAGAGCCAGTTTTCTGTGCAGCATAAGATTAATTTTATATATCGTATTTTGTTGGCTATTCAGCAATTACATAAAGTGTGAACATGTCGTAACCCCTAAAAGCAGCATTGTCAACACATCATGTTCAATCATAAAAGTCATAAACTCACTAGGTGAACGCGTAAAGTGGTACATGTGTTGTTCACGCTCAAGGATATGTATGTGAGCCTGTAAACCAACAACGAATTTACTTTTTTCGGTGATGTGTGTAAGTTTAATAATGGCGAAGGAGGCACATATGATACTTTTAAGCAAATTGTGATCGGGTCTGGCCATTACACGAAAAAAGCGTGCCTCACAAACGACCAACACCGTAGCTATATATATATATATATATATATATATATATGGCTGGCAGACTTGGTGCCGTTAGATTGTATACGAGGGACTATTGGTTATTGGTCAGCTCCCAGCTCGTAATAAGTTCACGTGCTACATGACGCCATACAGGCTCATAAAAATAGTGTGCCACACTCGCCGCCATGGCTACAGGCGGCGCTAACTGACACTCCCACGTTCAAATTCACATATAAACCCAATAAAGTGGCTGGGGTATAGCCGCCGTGATGGCTCAGTGGTAGAGCATTGGACGCGTTATTCGAAGGTCGTAGGTTCGATTCCTGCTCACGGCAAATTATCTTTTCACCCACTTTTCTTTCTTCTTATTTACATTACATTGGTTCTAATAACTTCCCCTATAGACCCATTCCATGTTTGTAAACACAGGGAGGCCGATGTCGACATTATGGGTAAAATTATAGCGACGTTCGCGCGTAACTACCGCCATAAGCGCTGAGGGCTGCGATGTGGGGATCTGGCGCCGCCATGGACGCCAGGCATTTACGCCTACTGTTTCTGCAGCTGATGCAGGTGATGACTACCGTCTGGGGCACCTTCGACTCAGCGTGCTTGTTTCCTATCAAGAATGCCGACATGAATCACGTGTGCCCCGCTTTCATATGCCCTTGGGATCGCAACCCGCCACTGGACATGACAGCGCTGCCGGCAGCCGATCGTCTCATCCTCTGGCAACCTTGGTCACACCAGGATGGGATACTACTTAAGCAGGCACCTCAATCTGCCACTCCGGGATCTGGCGCCGCCATGCATGCCAGGCATTTACGCCTACTGTTTCTGCAGGTTGGTTATTCCTATCGTTGTGTCAGATTTGGGTGCACGTTAAAGAACCCCAGGTGGTCTAAATTTCCGGACCCCTCCACTACGGCGTCTCTCATAATCATATAGTGGTTTTGGGACGTTAAACCCCACATATCAATCATATTCCTATCGTTGTGTATATGGAAAACCGTTTAGAAAGCTGGCGTCAGATCCCACATGTGTCAGTGTGCTTATTTGTGATTTATTTCATGTTGTTACAAACTACTCGGAAAGCGGAGCTATTGTTGGGTTGCTTTGCTGCTGTCCGGCGATATCGAGCAGAATCCTGGCCCCCTTTCCGAGGAGCAAGAACAAAAAATGTTTTCTGCGATCATGCAAATCCCTCAGATGTTGCAGAGGCAGTCTGACATTCTTGATGAAATTCGCACCCTACGCTGTGAGCAACAAGCTATCAAACAAAACGTATCTGATCTCGCGGGAAAGGTCGAGCGTGCTGAAGCCAGCGCATCATGTGTTCCGCCTTTGAAAGAAGAAGTGGGGAGAGTGACGGCTTGCGTTGAATCACTTGCTGCATCGTTTGCCTCCATGCGCGAACGCCAAGACGATCTAGAAAATAGATCACGCCGAAATAACTTGCTATTTTATGGTCTTGATGATACCGCTGGTGAAACGTGGGCGGAATCTGAGGAACGAATTTTGACTTTTTGCTCCGAAAAAACTAAGCGTTGATGCTTCTGTAACATCGATAGAAAGAGCCCACAGGCTTGGGCGTTTTTCCACAGCAAAACAACAGGCCGATAATAGTGAAGTACGTGTCATTTAAAGAAAAACAACGGGTGTTTGCCGCTGCGCGAAAACTAAAGGGAACCGACTATTCTATCAGCGAAGACTACTCTGAAAAGGTTAGATTGGAGCGTAAAAAGTTACTCCAGTTTGCTAGAGAACGCGGTGGTGATTTCAAGCTGAACTTCAATAAACTCAAGATTGGCACACAAGTTTTTAGGTATGACGCGGCTAGTGATAGCGTGAAGTGCAATGTCCGATAGCCACGAATTCAACCTCGATCGCGCGAAAAGACAGATGCTGTAACGGAACTTAAAATAATTGTTGCAAATTGCCGTAGCCTCAAGAACAAAAAGGAGGAGTTTGGTGCACTTGTTGAACTAGTAAAGCCACACGTCGTTGTGGGCACTGAGTCGTGGTTGGATGACACCATAACTGACAGCGAAATTTTTCCGCCGAACTATACGGCATATCGAAAAGATCGCAATGTGCATGGTGGGGGCGTTTTCGTCCTTGTCCACAGTGCTATCAGTAGCGTGCCAATAAACCTAAATACCCCATCATGCGAAACGGTCTGGTGTAAGGTTATCCTCGTTAACGGCTCCGTAATGGCTATCGGGTCGTTTTACAGGCCACCTTCACAGAAAGGCCCCGAGTCATTGTTTCAGCTTAGCAATATTTTACTAGCTCTAGATGCAACGCGTGTTATTTTGGCGGGCGATTTTAATTTGCCAAACATCGAATGGATCCATCTTCAGCCTAAATCTAACACGTCGTCGCTTCTGTACTCTGCTTTTTGTGAAATGATTAACGCTCATTCGCTATTTCAATTTGTATCTCGTCCTACCAGACTAGGTTCCTCTTGCAATAATGTGCTTGATTTATTTTTTGCAATGACCAAACCCTAATCTCTTCTGTCACAACAATACCAGGTGTAAGCGACCACGAAGTCGTTGTTGGGACAATAAGTTGCGATATCGTGCGCCGCCCGAATCCGTTACCGCGAAAAGTGTTTTATTATAATCGCGGTGATTATGTCTCTTTCCCGAGAGCTAGATCAGTTTTTACCAGAGTTCAGACAACATGCTACCAACCTGGATTTGAATACTACATGGCACTTGTTCAAAACTAAGCTTTTATCACTGATACGCACTAATGTTCCGTCACGGGTGCTTTCCTCAAAGCGTAGAACTAGTAAGCCCTGGATGAACAGCAGCCTCAAGGCCTTGATTAATCGCAGGCACCGCGTGTATCGAAAGTACCGCCAGACACCACAACGCGAGCTACATGAAACGTTAAAAGAACTAAACAAGAGTGTTGCTAAACAGATGCGCTGTGCTGAACTTGAGCATCTGGGTCGCCTAACTGATAGGATCAAAAAATAACCCGAAAGAAGTATGGAAGTACGTTAAAAGCAAGCAGGCTGTGAAGGAAACGATTCCAGATGTTATAGATGACCTCAACTTCAGCGCAGACTTAAAGGGCAAAGCTGAGAGATTCAATTTTTATTTTCAGTCTGTTTTCACCCAATCAGTTTGCCTACCCAGCGGCCCTCAGTTAGTCAGAAAAAATTCAGAAATGAGTGGAAATATGTTTTACTGAACGTGGAGTCTTAGCTCTGCTACAAAAAATTAAGGTAAATGCGGCACCTGGTCCTGATGCTATTCCTAATTATGTTTTAAAAAAACTGTGCTGCCTCACTTGTACCATTTCTAGTCTTGCTCTTCGAAAAATCAATGGCGCTTGGCTGTTTACCTGACGACTGAAAAAGTGCCAACGTTGCCCCTATCTTCAAAGCTGGAGACAAAACTCGAACAAAGAATTACAGACCGATCTCGCTAACTTGTGTAATATGTAAATTGATGGAACACATCATCTATACCAATTTAATCTCCCATCTTCAAGATAATAACTTTTTCTGCACTACGCAACACGGTTTCAGAAAAGGGTTGTCCTGCGATACTCAACTAATTGAATTTAGTCATGATATAGCTGCCTCGATCGACAATGGATGCCAAGTGGACTGTGTATTTTTAGATTTTCAAAAAGCCTTTGATTCTGTATCACACAATTATTATTACTTAAACTGTCCTGCTCTAAATATCCCTCCCTCTTTGTTGAAGTGGCTTGAAGCGTATCTTGTTGGTAGAAAACAGCGGGTTGTTCTCGAGGGAGTGAATTCTTCTGAAGTCGATGTCTTATCAGGGGTCCCCCAGGGATCTGTTCTGGGACCCCTTATTTTTTTGATATTTATAAATGATATAACCCTACAAGTATCCAGCCGCATGCGCATGTATGCAGATGACTGCTGCATATATCGTGACGTCACGTCTGCTCAAGATTCTGCTCACTACAAAGTGATCTAAATGCTGTGTTATCATGGTGCACCACATGGAACATGACACTTAACTTTCAAAATGTAATACTGTTCGCTACACAAACAAAAAGAACATTCTAAATACGAATTTTTTTCTTGGAGACAATCGTTTGGAAGTTGTGTCTAAATATAAGTACCTAGGTGTTTTCTTTACGAGCAACCTATCCTGGAACGACCACATTGAATACGTCGGTGCTAAAGCGAGCCGTGTATGGAACTTCCTGAAGCGTAACTTTAAACAGGCCCCACCTAAACTAAAGGAAACGCTCTATCTTTCTAACGTTCGCTCAATTTTAGAGTACGGTTTGTGTGGCTTGGGATCAGACACTAAAATATGTACTAATGCGCTAGAAAGGGTCCAGAAACGAGCAGCGCGTTTTGTGTCTGGTAACTATGATTTCACTAACCCGCTCTTCGTGCATTCGTAACACACTTGGGTTGGCCTCTCCTGCAGGACAGGCGCAAATTCTTAAGATTAAATCTAGTTCCATATATTTATATTGGTAGCACTGGTTTAAAATAAAGAGGTGTACATTAAAGATCCCACTTATGTATCCTCTCGCCTAGATCACTCCCGCAAAGTTCGAGAATACCGATGTCGCATAAATACTTATAAAAACTCCTTCTTCCCGAAAACCACACCACGAATGGAACAACCTACCAGAATACATTGTATCCACTCCGCCACCCTCATTTCAAAATGCTCTGTCACAATTTTTGTTGAAATGAAAGGTTGCCAATTTCTGTCTGCATTTCTGTTTGTGTTTTACTTTTCCTTGATTGCCTCGTGTTCCCGAGAATGTGTACACACTGTATAAGCTGAGCATGCTTGCTTGTTTTGTTATCGGTATTCATACCCTGTATCAATTTCAAGTTTTTTGTCTCCTCCCCCCTACTGTAATGCCCAAATTGGGCGCTGTAGGTACCCGAATAAATAAAATAAATAAACAACTAAACTAAGTTGTGAGACGCGACTCACATCCAACCGCGACGCAGCTCGTCGGCATAGTTTTTTTTTCTCGTTGCTTAACTGGGAACACCACATGCACCATTGAAAACCCAGCCGAAACTGCGATAGGCAGAGCGTCTTTTGCCCACCAAGACAGCCCCACCGGCATGTTTCGCTCGGAGCGCTTCACCGGCGGTGGGAGCTTCGACGGCGGAGACGACGACGGAGTGCGGGCCTGAGGAGCTTAGTGTCTATTAAAAAACAAAGCTTCTTCGTTGTACTTCATTCACTGCATCTACCATAAAACAAGAGGAGTGTTGCGGGTGGTGCGCACCACATTGCGTACTGACATTATAATTGTGGGGGTTTAACGTCCCGAAACCACCATGTGAAGAGAGGCGCCGTAGTTGGGGATTCCGGATATTTCGACCACCCGGGGTTTTTCAACGTGCACCTAAATCTAGCACACGGGCCTCAATCCCTTTCGCCTCCATCGAAATTGCGGACAAGCCTGTAAGGGATAGAGAGAAAGTTAATGAACGAGAAGTGAAGTCGCCCGTTGGCGCATTTACACGTGGAACTGTCAAGAGAGCAATCGCCAAGTGTAACGAGTGTAGCGTATAGATTGTTGAGAGATTTCTTTATAACTTGTTGTTGGGCTAGTTGGTAATTTGCCATATTGTAAGTAAATTTAGCACAGCTGGGAACTCCCTCGAAAGACTCACACATTCACCACACTTTTCCACATTGGCGATGTGGGGTGTGAATTGTGTGAGTGTTTCGAGATATTTTCCAGTAGCGCTAAAATTACTTCCGACATTGATAGCTTTGATGATTCTGTGGTGAACTTTCTTCTTCTGTTTGATTGTCAACGCGGTTTTAATGCGACCACCACAGGTGAGATTAGAACCCCAAGACAGGTCCAGAACGGACCATGTAACCGCCGAAGAAGGGTCTTGTTTCGCGCCTTCCTTCGTGCTGATAAGTCGACACTTGCAGGCAGAACAACCGGAGCGACGACCCAAAAAGCAGTCGCCGCGAAGATGCTATTCGCGACACGAACGCGACAAGCGGAAGTCCGAACGCGAGCTCCTCGCTCGGTGTGGCACACGGCTTATCGTGGCTCGGAGGCAACACGCCAAAGCCCGGGGCTGTTGGTCCCGAGTAGAAACGCCTCTGCATCGGCGACGAGGCCCGTTCGGCGCCGCTTCAGTCCCGTGCACCGTGCGAAGAAACGAAGCGGATGTGCGACGCAGGTCGGCCGACGAATCATCACTGAGTGCCGCGCCGGAGCCGTTGATGCCGCGCCGGAGCCGCCGGAGCGTCCACAAACAAGCGAGTTAAACCCGTTTGACTCTTTCGTTATCACGCCCATTCAAATCGACCATTAGTGATCGATGCTTTGAGTTGTCGTTTTTTGACATCTCGAACTTGTTCCCATACCCCTAGCACTAGTTCGCCCCTGACCCCGCAGAATCGGTTTGAATTTGCCTGATTTGGCAACACAGTGATTTTTGGACAGACCTTTTCACGAAACAATGTGTGTGTGGCCTGTGAAAAGGCGCTTGGCTGAAGAACTTGAGAGAAATGCGTGCCGCTGGTGGTTATGCTGCAGTAATATCGAAATTTTGCTATAAAAGCCTTAGCAAATCAAATATCAAATTATGGCATCAGCTTCGCAATCGCTGAGCCGTAATAATTGCCTGAATTTTATGCCAGCTATAATCTAGAGAGCTGTTGTTGGAGTCGGAGAAAATTTATTCTACAAAAAAAGTTA
>WOVY01009276.1:0-178140 GCA_013436015.1 Rhipicephalus annulatus
CACATGGAGAATATGTGTTCCAGAGTTTATTCTGAAAGTGCCAAATTCAAAGGGTGTGCAATATTCTACGATTTCACATGCCAAATGGAATACTGTTCTATTTGATTCAGTCGCTATTATTCGCAGAACTAAATATTTTTAGAGCGTAGGAATATTTAAAATAATAAGTGCACAGAAATAAATAGAAATTGTGTAAAAATATTATAAATTTAATCCCTGATGGCAGGTTTATATGCACTAAAACATGGCAGCTTATCCAGTGCAGCTAGCTGCTTCGCTCTAGAAAAGTGATTTTGCTACCTATTTCTATAGATTTAATATGTTATAGATTCTATAACATTTCTATAGATTTTAAGGGATTGATTTTTTTTTCCAGATACTCGATTCCTGTTTTAAAAATTGCTAGGGAGTCCTTATCATAACTGCGAAGGAAGATACAGCCAGTATTTGAAGTACTTGTTTCTATATTGCAATGGAAATAATACATCAACTGCGAAATAGCATTGACACATTTTGCATTAAATTTTATTTTAAATTTAGTTTGCTGCACAACACGTGTACCAAACAGTGGCCGACAACCATTGGGTGTATTTGCACCACGCTCTGCCATAGCGAAGCACATGCAGCAACCTGAGAGACACGAGTTCATGCATGCAGGTGCAATTGTTATGTAGCTGTCCCTTGAAAATCGCTTGGTAATTTAAAATACTTGGCTGTGCAGATGTCAGTTAGAATATTCTCGAATGTACAGATTGACTAAAAAGGAGCAATGCTAATATTGTTGTTGGCTTGTGCCACAAATGTTTTACCACTGATTCTTTAAAAATATTTTCTTACGCTTTCTTATATTTTCTGACACGAAGTACTGACATTTTCAATATATCTGTTCGCACAGTGCTTCATTGGAGGCATGCAAGCTTAAAATATAGTGCTTCGACAAAGAAGTTTTTCTTCCTGTGCTGTGACTAACGGGAAAACTATGAAGACAATAACGAAAAGAGATCACAGCTAGGCCTAACGGTGTGATGTCTGTCCTAATAAATTAATGCAATAAATTATTGCAAGTGTGCTTATATCTCCATGGTGTTGCCAGTTTATTATTACATTTGATATGAACCTCTGCTCGCTTCACCATGGTGTTCCTAAGAGTATACACTGTGTTACCTCTGAAACAGCACTACCAGAACTGATTTCTCTGTCACAACCTTGAACAGGTGTGTGACAAGCATGAGCCAGTGCAGAGATCGCAAGAGAAGTGGTCACTGCTTACATGTTCAAGTGCCTATGCACGCACACCGGACTATGATTTTACAGTGTCTTACATATTGAGTGGAGTATACATTGTGATGGCTGGAGCCATCTCTGTGGGCACCAGCTAGACTGTCACAATGTTCATATTGTTTCTTGCGACAACTGTTTGGGACAAAAAAGGGCACCGTGGGAAAAAATATTTTTAGGCTAATGTAACAGCTTGCGGTGAGGAGACTCTTAAAAGGTATATATGGTGCATCATCTTGCAATAGAGAAGCAACATTTATACCTGCTACACATTGGCCATACAAGCTTGTGACTAAAGAAGGATGATGGCCAGAAGATACCATCCTGAAATGTTAACCAGCACCGTCCTCCCTCGCCCCTCTTTGTGCACTGGAAGGTTTGCCCTATAGGTACTAGGTCCTTCTGTGGGTGCTCTTGAAGGGCTTGTGAATAAGCTCACTCTTACCACCTGCTTTACCCAAAGGCCAATCCTGCTGTTGGAACTTATTTGCTTGGCAGAAATTTTCAACAGAAAAAGAAACTTCAATCGTTACACATATAAAGCTACAGCACTGTAAGATTACTATGATGTTATGTACACTGACCTCCCACATATAACTCACTAAAATGCCACCAATTACCTCTATGGTGAGCCTGATCAAGCCTTAAGAAAGCATGTAAGTTTCTTGATGCTATACTTTCTAATCAGTACATGAACCTTGAAAAACAAGATCTTCACGTGCAGTGCCTAAAACCAGTGTTTATGAAAAAGGAATGTGTACTTTGTAGGGATGATTACATCTATATGACATGTAGTGTGGTTTGAAAAGAAGGTCTTGTTTGAGTTGTGGAATATGGTAAATTTTATAAAAAAGAACAAGACGAGACCCTTTCCTATGCAAACAAAGAAGTGGAAGGCTGAAAACTGTTTTCATAGATGATACGCTAGATGTGCGTGTATAGTCCGAGAGGATGAAAGCATCAGCAAAAGCATCAGAAAAGTAAATGCTCAATAAAACTGAAACTGAAACTGAAACTAAATCCACCCTGCTGGAAACCAAATTCTGCATGAAACCTGTAAATGTACGGTTAACGTCCTTTCGACAACTTCATTACTTCTATTTCTGCAATTTGCATAATCCTATCTCATGTATACCTTGCTGTCCCCCAATAATTATTGACCTCTGATGTGTTACTCAAACGAACTCAAATGTATCAGCCAGTACTGTTATTGTCCTCAGCACATTTTTTCAGGACATCTTAGGACGTTTTCGAAGAAGGTACGTATTAGGGAATGACTGATGCACGGCTACCTGTTCTTTATGCAGCCTTACTTTATCTCCAAAAGATCAGGAGATGGCAGTATGAGGAAGAGCAGTTAGACCTTTTCAGAACAGCTTTATGCCTTTCTATAAATTGCAGTGCCATGTCCTCCTCTGGCAGAGAGGTGCAAGGCAACATGAGAGAAGGGAGTGTGAGCCCCTTTGAACTTCGATGCAGCACACAATAGTTGATTGAGCATATGTCATGTGCTTTACGCAAACTGCTTTTGAGTTGTTTGCACTGCTTGAAATACCCTGTGTTTTTTTCAAATGAAACTTGTACTGGCATACAATGAACTGTTAATGTTGTCATCATTAGACAAAAAAACCATCATGAAGACAGTGAGCACTTATCACTTATTTGCCTTGCACTAAATGTATTTTAGGATGAAGTGAATGGCCATAAGTAAGACGATGAAGATGATAATAATAATAATAATAATAATAATAATAATAATAATAATAATAATAATAATAATAATAATAATAATAATAATAATAATAATAATAATAATAATAATAATAATAATAATAATAATAACAATAATAATAATAATAATAATAATATTGATTAACACCAACTGGTTTCATTATAAGAAATGATTCCAGCTGATTCCATTTCCAGGCCAGCTGGTTTCATTTTCAGTGTGGAGTGGTTCTTTCTGGGACCAACTGGAACATATTGCTAACCTGTTCGCTTCCATTTAGCCCCAGCTGTATACAGCCATGGTTCCAGTTAAAGTGAACTAAAACCGTGGAGTATTTTCACATGGAAAGGAAAGACTGTAGAAAGTGATGCATCGAAAGAAGAAAAAAAAACAATGAGAAAAGATGAAACAGAGAAAATAATAAAGAGGCGAGCTCTCAATAAGAAAGAAAGAGGAAAAGAGAGAAAGAAGGAGGCACATACACACCGAACTTCTCTCGCCCCCATTTTTGAGGGCTCCTCATTTTTTCCCTAAGCGTCACTTTTAAAAATACTATTACCTGGCTAAATTTGCGCTCCTATGCACAGATCGACTGAATTGATGGCACCCACAGATTTAGCCTAATTGCTCGTTGTCACATCCTGTCCCAAAATTTTCATGCCTTTTCTGCCAGAAAACAGCTTTGCGATGCAAATCACTATTGTGTGGGGGAGGAGCTGAATCATGCACAGATCGTAATGTCAGCCTGATCGCACGAAGTAATGGTAATAACTTAGTAGTACGCCATGCATAATAGAAGTGTTGAGTGGGCCCTTAAGTTATGTCGTGTTAACTGCAGAAGTGGAAGGTGTGATTTGCCAGCATATTCTTCAACTGTAAGCCATGCGCTACAGCTGTCTTTTATAAATATAAAAAAGAGTACCGCTTGAAATGTTAAGTCACGGAGGAAAGAAAGGTAAGGAGAGACCCTGTGTAACGTTTGCAGTGCTCGCCCTCTTTCTACGTCGGGGCTTTCTGATAACATTGCCCGATTGCTGTTATCTTGCTGTTTTCTTTTCTTTCATGCCAACCTGCGATTGGCTGCGTAGCGCTTAAAAACGCGCCGCAAGGTGAATAAACTGGGATTGTCTTCCTGGCACTGCTTGAGTCGTCTCTTTCCTGGGCCGGCTGTCGTCCAGCCGCCGAATACGTAACACCTGACGTCACTCGTTGTGAAGCCACGATGAAGCCGGAAGTCGGCCACATTGACTGGGCAAATTCTCTTCTCTTGTTTACATATGAATGCGAAGCAGAAGGCGTGACTCCCTCTCTGTATCAAAAAAGCACGTTGGCTGCGCGCCGCGTGCACCGGTGGTCCCCGAAACCAACGGAACGGGTTTCAACACGCTGTCTTGCCGCGATACGGTTGACGAAATCTCTGCGTATGGCTGTCGTACTCTTGCACTGCCGGCGTTTATGATAAACACGGTAAGTTGCACGTTAAGCTTTTTTCATTTGATGTGTTCTTTGTGAAAATAAAGATGATATTTTGGAGATTGCCGTGCGACGAACCAGGCACCGAAATTTGTACAGCTTCTTTCAGATCACTTTTTCCCCCTTTTGCGCGTCTCTTTAGACTTTGTGAAATTTTCAATCAGGCTGTGGGCTAGCCACAACAATAAAAAAAATGTCTTCCCTGCAATAAACTCGGAGGGCCGTAATTATGCCAGTAAAGTCAGTGATGGTGGAGCTTGTGTGCGTGGCAGCCCGTTGAGTTTGCGCCGGTCTCTTTTTCGCCCCTCTTTTGTCCGACGCGCACAGGTTCCTACGGATATCCCGAAGGCCATGATTTCATTAGAACGAAATCAGCGAAGACCACCCGAAAGTGCGTGGGAACACGTCTTCAGTGTGATTCACGCGCACTAGTAGCTACGGAGAACGGAGACCAGGATCGCGTTAGGGCGAAAGGTGGGAAAGTTAGTCGAAGGAAGGCGTGAGAAAATGTCAACATCACTTGGTCAACATCGTTCGAATGGCTTTGTCAGCTTCTGATTGCACAAGCACGCGCATCTAGTGAAGTGCACCTAGTTACCTTGTGCAGGCGCGTGTAGACATTTTATTGAGTTTTGCTACAATACAGACAAAATTGCGGAGAGCGAGACAATATTGCTAAGAGAGAGCATCTTAAGCGACGCAGAACAGGAACTTTAATGCGCAGAAGCATGTGGTAAGTGTACAGAAACATGAAAAGCAAGATTAGATTACAGACTTAAAAGGGGCCTGTGGACCGAAAATGCATCGTCCGTTGTCATAAGAAGCAACACCGCATAACTGTCACTAACCTGCAAGACATTCATTGAACGAATTCTTGAGCGCAGTCGGTACCTTCTATGATGCTTTTCAGCATAATTTTGACGGACGCACCGAATTCGGAGTACGTATACGCGCGCTCGTTCCGAGGTTTCTAGTTCAGACACCTGGTTACAACCACCACTGGAGCAAAATCGCGTAGCTAACAATGCGGCACAAAGAATTTAGTGCAGAAGACTGAGGCGCAAAAAACATATCGTGAAGCAGGAAGGGCAGGAGAGAAGACAGAACAGCGCCCACTACCAACTGTTAAATGACCGTCTAGGAAACGCACAGGAAAAAAGACAAAACCGCGCATGCGTGGACAGCCAACAAACATCGCACAGCGTCAAGATCAAGGCACTAAGTTATCCAAAATTGCATTTCTGTTGCGTACAACACAATAGATGTATCACTGATACAATCGGCCCATTTCTTTTTGATAAAATAGGCTTCCAAGAGCTCTCTAGCTGTTTGTTTTTTGCTGCTACCAAAAATCACCGTTTTTTCAAACACTGGCACACATCCGCAGGCAATGGATCTCGCGTGGCTTTGTGGTAGAATATGCTTGATTGCCACGCAGAATGCTTGGGTTCGATTACTGCTGGGACCTTGACATTTATTCTTGGCATTCGTCGGGTTAGCGCTGCCGACGTAAGGCTTTTTAGATGCGAAGCATCTCTTCGACTCACCTGTGTAACGCTGTATGTACGTCCGTGCGAATGCACCGCGGTGCGCTGGAA
The DNA here is from genome assembly GCA_013436015.1 of Rhipicephalus annulatus. Classification (NCBI taxonomy): domain Eukaryota; kingdom Metazoa; phylum Arthropoda; class Arachnida; order Ixodida; family Ixodidae; genus Rhipicephalus; species Rhipicephalus annulatus. The sequence goes on from WOVY01009276.1 coordinate 6,079, forward strand.
GATGCGCATGATCACTTTTGCCTAAACTATTGGCATGCTCCCGCAGTCTGTCATTAACGCAACGCCCTGTTTGACCGATATAGAACTTGCCACAGCCTAGGGGAGTCACACATACTACGCCTTGCGCGCAGCGCCTAAAAAGTCTTGCGTGCTGCTTCTGGCAGCCCCTTTGCTCATCGCATGTGATACGCTGGCTCAATTGAGAAAGTTTGTTGGGAGCTGAAAAAACGACCGGAACGCCGTAACGGGATGCCACCTTCTTGAGGTTATGGCTCACACGGTGTATATACGGGACCACCTCAGGCTTAACCCGCTCTCTTTTTCGGGTGCTCATTTGCATTAGACACTCTGCCTTTCACCCTCTGCAGCAGGGATTCCACCGCGGAACTAACTACGGACTGAGGGTAGCCGGCCTTGGGAAGTCTTTGAAGTTGACGCATAAAGCTAGCCTGCATAATATGCTCACACGATCTGCGTAGTGCCAACTTTAAGCAAAGTAGCGCAATTACGCGTTTGACAGTCTTTGAATGCACAGAATCGTAAAGTAACGACTCCTTCTTACTCCGAGGGAGGTGCGCACAGCATACGTGACCAGCCGAATTTGTCAGGATAAGGTCCAAAAACTGCAAGGAGCTATCTTCCGGAAGTTCATTAGTGAACGTGAGCCTCTTAGCGTTTGCTCTAAAAACATCTAAAACCTGCTCAACCATCACCGAAAAAGGGAAAAGGCATCTATTGTCAATAACAACTAAATATCATCTACATATCTAAATACTTAAAGAACATTTGGATGAGATGAAGTAGAAACACTTGTACTGCGTGGTCAAAGGATGATAAAAAGACGTCACATAAAATGGGTGCTACCCGTGACCCAATGCAAATGCCCTTCCTTTTCCTTTCCTTGTGATGGTTGAGCAGGTTTTAAATGTTTTTAGAGCAAACGCTAAGAGGCTCACGTTCACCAACGAACTTCCGTAAGATAGCTCCTTGCAGTTTTTGGACCTTATCCTGACAAATTCGGCTGGTCACGTATGCTGTGTGCACCTCCCTCGGAGTAAGAAGGAGTCGTTACTTTACGATTCTGTGCATTCAAAGACTGTCAAACGCGTAATTGCGCTACTTTGCTTAGAGTTGGCACTACGCAGATCGTGAGAGCATGTTATGCAGGCTAGCTTTATGCGTCAACTTCAAAGACTTTCCAAGGCCGGCTACCCTCAGTCCGTAGTTAGTTCCGTGGTGGAATCCCTGCTGCAGAGGGTGAAAGGCAGAGTGTCTAATGCAAATGAGCACCCGAAAAAGAGAGCGGGTTAAGCCTGAGGTGGTCCCGTATATACATCGTGTGAGCCATAATCTCAGGAAGGTGGCATCCCGTTACGGCGTTCCGGTCGTTTTTTCAGCTCCCAACAAACTTTCTCAATTGAGCCAGCGTATCACATGCGATGAGCAAAGGGGCCGCCAGAAGCATCACGCAAGACTTTTTAGGCGCTGCGCGCAAGCGTAATATATGTGACTCCCCTAGGCTGTGGCAAGTTCTATATCCGTCAAACAGGGCGTTGCGTTAATGACAGACTGCGGGAGCATGCCAATAGTTTAGGCAAACGTGATCATGCGCATCTTCCAGCGCACCGCGGTGCATTCGCACGGACGTACGTACAGCGTTACACACGCGAGTCGAAGAGATGATTCGCATCTAAAAAGCCTTACATCGGCAGCGCTAACCCGACGATAGTCAAAAATAAATGTCAAGGTCCCAGCAGTAATCGAACCCAAGCATTCTGCGTGGCAATCAAGCATATTCTACCACAAAGCCACGCCAGATCCATTGCCTGCGGATGTGTGCCATTGTTTGAAACAACAGTGATTCTTGGTAGCAGCAAAAACAAACAGCTAGAGAGCTCTTGGAAGCCTATTTTATCAAAAAGAAAGGGCCCGATTTTATCAGTGATAGATCTATTGTGTTGTACGCAGCAGAAATGCATTTTCTGGATAACTTAGTGCCTTGATCATGACGCTGTGCGATTGTTTGTTGGCTGTGCACGCATGCGCAGTTTGGTCTTCTTTCCTGTGCGTTTCCTAGACGGTCTATAAATAGTTGGTAGTTGGCGCTGTTCTGTCTTCTCTCCTGCTCTTCCTGCTTCACGATATGTTTTTTGCGCCTCAGTCTTCTGCGCCTAGTATGCACCAACTAGCCCAAAAACAAGTCCTTTTGGCACAAAGAATGGATGCTGTTCCATTGCAGGCTAGTAAATGACTCAGCAATTTGGCTGAGTGGCTGAATGTAAATAAATGTGAACTAATTCCAAAAATATAAATATATAATTTTTCGCTCTAGAAGTAAGACTATCGGGAACGACGTACACTTGAAATTCCGTGGTGAGAACTTCGAGCGTGTAAGAATACATAAATTTCTCGGCGTTCTTTTCGAAGAAAACCTCAGCTGGTCTCCTCATGTCAATAACTTCACAACACGCATCTCACGTTCAATAGGTATTATAATGAGAGCAAAGCAACTTTTGACCCGGTGGTGAAAATTCAGCTATATTACGCAATAATTGATTCTCATTCACAATACTGCCTTCTTGTGTGGGGAACAACAAAAAAGTAATCTTAGAAAGCTGCATATTCTACAAAAACGTCTTTTGCGAGTTATTGAAGATGTGTCATATATAACTCAATCCGCTTCACTTTTCAAAGCAAATACCATATTAACAATGGAACACATACTGGAAAAGAAGCTAGGCATTGCAATATTTCAGAAAATAAAGTCATGTCAGGACAGCTTATATCGACAATTCTTGGGAAAGGGACATACTTACGAAACTAGAAAAACTATGTGTGATAAAGGTTTCATACGAACAAACTATGGCATGCAAAAACAATCTTACGCTATTGCATATTTCTTAAATCATTATCCTGCCGTCATAAACTTGGTACAGGAAACCATGCACATGAAATGCTTAAAAAAAGTTAACCTCATACCTCATTTCAATACAAAAATAATTCTGTTTTTTTTACCTTGCTGCAGTCTATACTGTACATACACTTAGAAAATTTATCCTTTTTATGAGTATATGGAACAATGTATATATATATATATTTAGAATCCTATATATGTTTTACCTAACGATGTATAGTATGTAATCTTTTGTATGTGTTTTTGATTATCTAACTGTCATTGATGTTTGAGTTATGTGTCTCTAGGAAGGGATGTGACACTCAGTCAGGCATTCGTGCCTTTTTGTTACTTCTCCTAGACAGGACAAATGGACACATTATTTTTCTATGTTGTTATCTGAAATAAATACCTGCAGTATGCCACGGTTAGGTGCGAGGCCCGTGAAAACGCGCACACTGCCGCTGGACCGCCTGAACGGTGCCGCACCGCACTACATCAACAATAACAAAACGCCGCCATTGTGACCAGTGAATATGGCTACGCGTGACGTAATTTCTGCCACATTTTGTACGCCCTGCGCCGGCTGGGCATGCCCTCTCCTTACCTTTCCTTCTTTCGTGTGTTAAGTACACTGACTATTAGATTAAAAATATGATTATCGGCATACCTAAGAGTTACATGTTTTGTAGAAAACCGACTCATACCTATGTCCAGATTCGTGCTGAAAGTACGTCTTGCCCAAGGATATTTTTGAAAAATTCAGCAGATTTCATGTAGCTTAGGAATTGACGTTATGCAATGCATGCAGAGGCATGCTTAGCGTGACCATGCTGTAAATGTTTTTATAGTGGCACGTCATAAAATGATGCCAAATATAGGTACAAAAGTTGCACGCACAGATACACATTGAAGAGTTCAAAGTGTTTATATAACCAGTTGTTTGTACTTGTGCGATGAGGCAAACGTGAACTTGAGCATTAGGAACACCAGAAGAAATAAGCTGACAGGAAGCGCTGGTGCTAGCGAGGATGGTAGCCCTGGACGCTGCTACAGAAGTCAACTTCAGCGCATGAACCTAGCGACAATTGACGTTAACCCGACGTCACAGCTGCACCCTTAAACCATGCCTTTTGTTTTGTTTTCACTCGTGAACATAGCTTTTTTGCGAACTGCGGAGAGACCCTTGAGTCTATTATAAGCAAGCCAATGTCACCTATTGAAATATCTGCAAATGGAATAAGTAACGTAATTAGAAAAATGAAACTCTCATCTGCAAGTGGAACTGGTAACATCAACAGCAAAATATTAAAGAATACACAATTGATAATTAGCGCAGCATTTCAGCTGCTCTTCTCTCAATCACTTTCACAGGGACAGGTACCGAGTGATTGGAAACTCGGTAAAATCACTCCATTGTTCAAAAATGGCAACAAAGCATCCCCATATAACTACCGGCCCATATCGCTTACAAGTGTCCCATCCAAAATTATGGAGCACATTTTATTTACCAACATCAATAATCACCTCGAACAGCACAACTTCATTCACCCTTCCCAACATGGTTTTCGTAAAGGCCTGTCGTGCGAAACACAACTTGCTGCCTTCATCCTTGACTTGCACACAAATCTTGACCGGAACATCCAAACTGACGCCATATTTCTTGACTTTGAAAAGGCTTTCGATAAAGTTCCTCACCACCGCCTTATGACCAAACTTTCTCTACTTAACCTCGACCCATTTGTCTTGTCCTGGATTAATAACTTTCTCACTGACAGAAAACAGTTCGTCGTCATAAATACAGCCAGGTCTCAAATCTCTCCCGTCCTCTCCGGTGTTCCCCAGGGAACAGTACTTGGCCCCCTGCTTTTCCTGATTTACATCAACAACCTTCCACACTGTATTACTAACAATACAAAATTATTCGCCGACGATTGCGTTATTTACGCAACAATCTCTAGTCATGAAGATCAAATAGCTTTACAAACAGACCTAACAGCCGTTCAAAATTGGTGCCACAAGTGGCAGATCAGTTTAAACATTTCCAAATGTAGATCAGTGTCTTTTCACAGACGTACTAATCCGTTAGTGTACAACTACACCCTACATAACAGTTTTCTACAACTGACTAACTCGTATAAATACCTTGGAATACACATCTCAAGTGACCTATCATGAACCCTCCACATCAATCACGTCATTTCAACAGCTCGTAGATCTTTAGGTTATATCCAAAGAACCCTGAAGTTTGCTCCCAGCCACTTAAAAAAATTAGCTTTCACCACAATAATACGCCCCAAACTGGAGTACGCCGCAGCAATGTGGGACCCACACCACCATTATCTCATCCAAAACCTAGAAGCCATCCAAAACCGCGCTGCCAGATTCGCCTTTTCCGATTACTCATCGTTCACCAGTGTAACAGACTTAAAGAAACGTGCCGCATTCATTCCCCTTAGTCAACGCCGAAAAACTGCGCGGCTCGCATTATTGCACAAATTCTATCACGCATCCACACCCAGCATTCACGTCACCCAACGCCCCCATTTCTCTGATCGTTGTTGCAACACTATGCAAGTACATTACCCTCGTCCCAAAACTACCACATTTGCAGAATCTTTCTTCATTCGGACAGCTATGGAATGGAACGCCCTACCGGATACCATTGTTAGCATTCAGGATGCAGATACCTTTAAAAATTCCCTGACAACCATTACTGAACTGTAATAGCTAACTGAACTGTGATCTGCCATGCTATTTCTTGTATAATGGTTTCTAGTGTCATCTTCCTAGTATGGCATGTATGTATATTTTGTGTACATAGCAATGTTTCGAAACCTTTTAAGTGGTACCTTTTGTCACTGAAAAATGTTTTCATCCAGAGTCCTCAAACAAATGTACCTGTTACCGCCCCCCCCTCTTCTTGTATGCCCACCCCTCATGTAATGTCTCTTCTGTTAGGGACCCTTGAGGAAAATAAAATAAATAAACATAAATAAATAAGTGTACATATGCAATATTTATAAAATTGGATAGTCAGCAAGGCAACCATTGCAACCACAATTGACATTTCATGAGCACATTAAGTTATTAAGCTATTTGAAAGTAGGTCCGAGATCTGGCGTGGCTTTGTGGTAGAATATGCTTGATTGCCACGCATAATGCTTGGGTTCTATTACTGCTGGGACCTTGACATTTATTCTTGGCATTCCTCGGGTTAGTGCTGCCGATGTAAGGCTTTTTAGATGCGAAGCATCTCTTCGACTCACGTGTGTAACGCTGTACGTACGTCCGTGCGAATGCACCGCGGTGCATTTTCCTCGCTGCAGGTATTGGAGCGGTGCCAAGTACGTCAAGTCGCAGCTGCGCGTTAACGTCTCACCTGCAGCAGCTGCCGGCTCCTCCACCCACTCGCAACACACATCTATCTTGTTTCACCCTTTCCACCGCCCGCAACGCTCGACCGCACATCAAGTGGAAACACTCAGCTCGTTATCTGCGATGAAACGTACACGAAACCCAACCCGCCTCCCATGTTTTTGCGTTTCAAGCAAACGGTTACTCGAGTAACTGTTACACTGAGTTTCGCTTCAAGCCGTTTTTCCAGCACCCGCGTCGACACCCGTTTCGACTGGGCCAACGCCGTGCGCACCACTTCTGCTTCGCATCCCAGCAGGGTTCACTTCGGGAAATTGTTCATAATTTTTTAATGCTCACGTGTCGAAATTTTCCACGTGTGTTCTCGTCATTCCTGAATAGACGCAAAAAAGTTTCGTGTCAATTACTTGTGGCACATACCCGCCCGCGGGTATGTGTCAATATTTGGCAGGAAGTGTTTGACGACGCACGTGACAGGATTGTGACCTTATTCATGTCTTAACCAGCGCGTCGTATTCGTCAAACTATGGAACCCTGCCATAATAATTTTGGTTCACGCGAAGTTAAGGAGGTGATCACGAGAGCACCCAGACGCGAGCGGCTAGATAGATAGATAGATTGATAGATAGAAAAAATGCTTCGGCTGTAATGTCTTTACTCACATTTGTAAAACAGCTACGATAAAATAAATATGAATTACCTTTCTTAGGTTTAATCAATCACAAGAAGGCTATTTGTGCATTACACGTTCTTGTCAATAGTCTGCTTGCTGTGAAAATTCTTCTCGTATTACTGTTGACATGTGCGTTATTCGTTCCATTTATGCACTCGGAACTGCGTGCATGCTTTCAAGGCGCGAGGGTGCGCGTTGCGGTTACGTGCAGCATCCAGTATTTCTTTTGTCAAGCTACACGGTAGGACGTGGCACAACGCTTATACAGCGCTACGCAGTGCACCATGTCCATCCACTTATACGGTATGAATGGGTCTTCGCGCTGTTAGCCACAATGATTCTTCACATCCGTTTATCGGTGCGCAAAGTTTTCAGATTATATATACTTGGTGTCGACGTTATGTGAAGCATGCGGAGGGAAGGTGACCGACGTCTTGCAATTTTTTATTGAGCGACACATCATGGAATGACGCTAAATATATGTACAAATGTTGCACGCACAGACATACGTTGAAGAGTTGCAAACGCTTATATGACGAGATCTGAGCACTTGCGCAATGATGCGCACTGGAACATGCGGATTATCAATACCAGAAGCTGATAAGAAACTCCGATGCTCGCGATAATGCTATTATTATATGTGGGGTTTAACGTCCCAAAACCACGAAATGATTATGAGACGCCGTAGAGGAGGGCTCCAGAAATTTCGACCACCTGGGGTTCTTTAACGTGCACCCAAATCTGAGCACACGGGCCTACAACATTTCCGCCTCCATTGGAAATGCAGCCGCCACAGCCGGGATTCGAACCCGCGACCTGCGGGTCAGCAGCCGAGTACCTTAGTCACTAGGCCACCGTGGCGGGGGCGCGAAAATGCTGGCCCTGGACACTGCTACATAAATAAACATCAGCACATGACAACTAATCATACAATTGACGTTAACCCGACGTGGCGGCTGTGTCAGAGAATTACATATGCAATGTTTTTTAAAAATTAGGTAGGCAGCACTTTAACCGCTATTGACGTTTAAGGAAGATTAGCGTCTATTTGAAAAGTAGTTCCGGGGCCTGGCGTAGCTCTGTGGTAAAATGCTTCATTGCCACGCAGAATGCTTGGATTCGATTCTTGCTGGGACCTTGACATTTATTCTTTGCATTCATTGGGTCGACGTTACCGATCGGGTGCTTCTTAACACTCGCGCGTTGAAATTACCCATGTGTGTTCTCGTTGTTCCTGGGTAGATACCAAGTGTCAAACACCTGTGGCACATACCCGCATACGAGCGGCACATACCCGCCAATGGGTATGTGCCACTGTCTCGCGGAAAATGTTTGACGACGTACACTACGGAATTGTGACATTATTCATGTCTTGACCAGCACGTCATATTATTCAAATCATCTTTCCCTCCCATGCTGATTTCGGTTCATGCCAAGTTAAGGGGGTGACAAGAGCATCCAAACGTAAGTGGCTATATACATAGATAGATAGACAGATATATATATATATAGATAAATAGTTGATAGATAGATAGATAGATAGATAAATAGATAGATACACTAAAAGTCACCGAAGTTTGCTAAAGAATGCTTTGCATTTCAAACTCGATAGCAACGTCCGCATCCACACGGGCGCGCGCGTGCACGCACACGCACGTTTAAAGCCGGGTACCCCTAGATGCCTGTAGCAAGCGCACGCTATCGCGTTCCTTTGTACTCACCGCCGCACCTGGGCAGAATACAAAAGAACGCAAGGGCTCACGTACGCAAGCCGCTTGGAGCCCCCGCACTGCAACTCTGTATTGATAAGCCTATTTTGCTTCTGCAAGGGCTGTGTGCCGCAAGAAAAACATGAAGGTGCAAACGTCCCTCGGCTAGCTCTTACCTCGAATTTTCAGTGACACCCAACGCCACGCTGCCTTTTATTTAATGCTGACGCCGCATCGATACCAGAATTTGCTATGAAAAATTACTAAGGAAGCACCGGAAGACCCAGCCCAGCTTCACAGCCATTCCCGTTTAAGCAATTTTTTAACACCTATTTAGGAACCAAATATACTGCGTCCTGTCTATGGTCGGTGGAGCTATCGCTATTGTGTACGTTGGGTGCTCACAAACCCGCGTTAGTCTTGCAACAACGCGTTCGCATGCACGCGCTGTAACAGCGCAACACGCTCCCACGCGCTGCAAGCAAGGGTGCAAGTCGAGCAGACGAAACTTTGGCGGCCGCAGCCCCGCAGCGGTTTGTGCTGCGCCTTCCCATACTGCCTTGCGCCTGCCTTTGGCGCGTGCGCAGAAAGCATAGCGGCAAAAGCTCTCATTTCGAAACTTTGCTGCCTAGCACTGTGTCCTCGTTGTTCAGTGGTGGTCAGTTGTGTGGTTGACTGTGCGGACCTTTCTAACCGTTGCAGCCGGCGGATTCTGCTTCCGTATCGTGTTAGAGTTTGCATGTGATCTTCCAGCTCTGCCTGTCAATTCTGTTGCACCTTTTGCATTGTAGTTCGTTCGCATTTATTTGTCTAACTGTGCTTAAAGTGTTCGTGTGCGGCTGGTGAAAAGCCAACCATAATTTGACCCGTGCACTCGTTGCCGGAGACTCAATGTTGAAGGACCTCGCAGGGTCTTTCAAATTGAGCTCCAGGGCACATGTCGAGGTTCGCTCATTCAGCTGTGTGCGAATCGAGAAATTGTTCTCCTTAATTGTTCATTCTCTGGCAGATGTGCACATGGTCGTTCTTCGCGTTGGCACTAACAATGTAGGCGAAGAACCCCTCGCGCTGATTGCCAGGTTGCGATCACTGATCTCCAGAATTCTCGATGTCAATCCGTCAATCCGTGTGGCAGTGTCTGCAATTCTGCCTAGAAAAGCAAGTTTGCGCAAGTGCCAGTGGGCGCGGTCTGTCGGAGAATTGGAGGCGTTCAACACGGATGCCGGGGAGACGAATGCCATTTTGCAGGCGCTGTGCCACAAGAACGGCTACGGTTTCGTGGACGGCAAACGCGAGTTGATGGGGATGCTGAAGGCTGACGGCATGCACCCGATGAAACGTGGTAGCCAGGTAAGCAATTAATGTGGATGTTACATAGGCGCTAGCTGCCTAGTCGGTAGCAGCTGCTGACGATCAAAATTACGGGTTAGCGACAAGTCAACGACACATATTGCAATTGTTGCATTTAGAAAGGACGAAATAAATCCTCCAAGAAAACGCAGGCGTACTTGCAGCGCTACAGTGCACGTGCTTCATCGCAAGGGCCCGCGGAAGATAAAATTAGGCGAAATTAGGCGTGCGTAGCAGTGATAGCCGTCCTACGTATTTTTTCCGTGCAGTGTGGTACCGCGCGGCGAAGGTCACATAGACATAAACGTTGGAAAATTTTGTTGGCGTCATTCCGCCACGGCTTTTTTCTTTCTTTTTTCCCGAGTTAAATCGTTATGTCGGAACTGCAGATACACGGACTACTTTTTAACATAAGTTGCATGCTTAGATTGACGGAATTGAGTGGCTGCCTGATGGTCATGTTTTGCACATGTAAAACCCTGCGAAATGATTTGATTAGAGTAAAATGACGCGTACAGTGGGACTATTTGCCACTTTGGCAACCAATAATGTAAGCGGGTTTTACTGTGTGTTCATTACCACGGTATATTTGAGAGGCGCCAACAGGTAAGCTTACTGGTGCAGCCATTGTTTCTGGTGCACAGCCCTTATGCAACAGCAGCTCCCTTACTCAGAAGTGCAGAATAAGCAAGCTGACAAGAACTACTAAGGAGGCGAGTGAGGTTACCTCCCTTACGTGCATTATCTCTGGCATGAGTTGACAAGCGTCCGGTGTAAATGTGAATTCCCTAATGTGCGTCACAGGAAAGATTAATACTACTATTACTGTTATTTGTATAAACACTGATCATATTTCATCAAACTCATTTTAGCCCATTTTATATTCTTAATGGGAATACTGAAAATTAGCTGTCTGTTGGAGTCTTACTTGTTTCCAAAACGGGGCAGTAATTTCTGATATATAAAGTGAAAATTCTGCAAGTCATCCATATATTTGGGTCATTATACAACGAACGTCCCAGCCATTTTGGCGACCATCTCAAATGTATTAAAAAAATCTTGCTGATTCACTGCATTGAATACAGTAAACTGGTAGAATTTTTCTGTGAGAAAAATTTTTTTTGGTCACGTGGCTGCCTTCTGAGTTTCCTGAAAATGTCGCTAAGGTGTTGTTTGCGAAAAATTTTTTCAAGTACCGTTTCTTCTTTTTATACCAAATTCGGTCTACGTGTTAAACAAAGGTGCTTGAGCATGGTGTTTGAAGCTCAGTAATATTAGTGAAATTTTACTAACGCATACGCTTCCAAAAATTTAGCCAAAATGTCTTATGCTTGCTCTTTTTTATTGCAATACTTGTTTCCCTCATGCAGATAAACTTTGAAAGAAAAAAAAACATAAATTTCACAAAATTGTCATTTTCGTCTATATTCAGATGCAATTTGCACCTTGCGGTGGTCGAATTGAAAGTCATCTTTATACCTAAATGAAAAGCAAATAAGCACTTCTTTACAAACGCCAAGACTGATCATTGAGTTTTTTGTTTTAAGGAAGAAAATAATTTTGGAACTTTCCTATTGACGATAATATGGAATTCCTAAGCGGCAGCTGTCGTATGACCTGATGGAAAGACGGGCTCTAATTTGAAAGGTAAAAAAATTACTTTCTGCCCTGAAACAAAAAATTGTAATGATTAAATTTGCATATAAAAATACTCGCTTATTTGCTTTTGATTTAGGTATAAAAGTGAGTTAATTATAGCACCAGAAGGGGCAAATTGAGTTTCAATATGGACAAAAAGGACGACTTGCGAAATTTGTGATTTTTTCTGGTAAAGTTTAGCTGCTTGAGTTGTTTAAAAATATTTTTTTCTAAAATATACCTTTTGTCGAGAAAGTATTCACTACTCAGGTATTCATACAACCTGCAGTATTGCAATAAAAACTGCAAACATAAGACGTTTCAGCTAATTTTTTGTAGGCGTACGCGCCAGTAACATTGCACTAATATTTCTGAGCTTAGAACACCTTACACAGGCACATTTGCTTAACATGTAGACCAATGTTGGTATAGTAAAAAGAAGTGATATTTTTAAAATAAACTTTTCCACAAACAACACCCAAATGACATTCCAGCAAACTCAGAAAGCAGCCACGTGACCAAAAATTTTTTTCTCTCTGAAAAATTTTAGCAGTTCACTGTTTTCAACGCAGTGAATGAGCACATTTTTTTCGAATACATTGGAGATGGTCGCCAAAATGGCTGGGACGTTTGGCATAGAATGACCCAATTGAAATTAATTGATTTTTTTCTGCATGCATATCGTTTCAGCTCTAGATATAACATCTCGAAGACGTAAAAGGTGTATTATTGCCGATGTGCTGAAGAGAAAGTCAAACTAGCCCAACAACAGGGATAGGAGTGCTATTTATTTAGAGAAAGCGTGTAAGAATGGGTTACAAGAAATTCCTGTTATGGGATGCTGTGTGACACATTACAAGAAACTTATACTGGGGAGTCCACATAGCCCCAAAATTGTATGATGAGAATCAGAGAGATGAATAAACTTTCATTGAGCCCAACTATGCTGGTTGTGCACACGGGCACCAGACGAGGTGGTTCACTGGTTACAAGACCCATGTGTTCTCACCAGATCCTGGCCCTTGTTCGTCAGTGCAAGCCGAGTTGGTAGGAGGGGGCTGGATATCAAGGTCTCTCACGCCAAACAGGTTGGGTATAGAGGGTGTTAGGGGAAAGGGAAGGAAGGGGGTCTTGAGTTCTGAGCACTCTGCCACGATATGTGGCAGGAAGCCTTTTTCTCTTTTGCAAAATGGACAGAGCGTGGCGTGTTTCGCTGGGCACATGCAGTTCATTTCATTGATTTAACCTCAGGGCGCATAAAGGTTTTACAGAAGGAGTAGGGTTATACAAAAACAAAAAAGGCAACAAACACAACATAGCCATACAACATATTAATGAAAATACATGCTCAAACAAACTAAGTTACAATAGGCTGAAGACGTAATCTGTTAGTACAAACTTGAATGATGACGCATCTTCCATGTAGGCGATAGAAGGTGGAAGGCGGTTCCACTCCGTGCTCGTTTTAGATGCGGAGCATCTAATACTCCAGGCTTGTAGTGCGGCGCCGTCCGAAAGCTTCCTCCTCCTTCTTCCACCATCTGTGCATCCCTTCCTCCTCTACACACCGCGCGCGCTTCACTCCTCCACCATCTGTGCACCCTTCCTCCTCTACACACCGCGTGCGCTTCTCCTCTTCACGAACATTCGCTAGCTGTATAATGTAGCGCGCATGCGCCGTCACGCTTCGAGAACATCGGCAGCTGACGCGCGCGCATGCGCCGTCGCGCTTCGAGAACATCGGCAGCTGAAGCGCGCGCATGCGCCGTTGCGCTTCTCCCCCTTCTCGAACATTCGACAGCTGACGCGTGCATGCACCGTCACCCACCATCTGTGCCGCGCGCGCTTCTCCCCTTCGAGAACATTCTACAATTCTCCTGATTCTCCAGTGGACGCGCATGCGCCGTCGCGCTTCGAGAACATTCAACAGCTGACAGTGCATGCGCCGTCGCGCTGTATATATACTCAAGGTCGGCGCTCGCTCGCTCAGTTGCCGCTCGTCGGTTGGTTTGTACGGCGCGTCGACGTCCAAGGTCGCGGTGAAATGAATTCCAACGAATCCACAAACACAATGATCGACGTTCCTTCGACCAGCGCCGCCCTTTCGCATACGTGTGTACGTGTTCACTCATTTAACACCCCCTCCTTCAACCACGTCAACCAATTTAGCCATCGACCCAAGTAAGTCGCAATTTAACACCCCATTTCACAACCACGTTAACCAATTTAGCCATCGACCCAAGTAAGTCGCACTTTAACACCCCGTTAACCAATTATATGCTCCGCATCCTCCTTAGTGTTCCCCCGAGGGAAGCTGCGGGCAATTTTTTGCTAAAAAGGAATCTGAAAAAAATTAGTGCAGTAAAAACAAATAAAAACCTTGAATGAAAAAGGAATGAAGATGCAATGATACGTATGAAATGCTGAGATGAGTTCTTGTTTAAGTGAACATTTATGGTAGCTGATCTTCTGAAAACGAAATACACAAGAAATTTTTCTTCGAAGTTTAAAATTTGTTAGTCCAAGGTCTGATTTCGTCAGTGAAATGCTAGCCGAGTGGAAATGGTTTGAGTGTGTGAATTACGCGGCATGTTTCTGAACTGATTCAATTATATTTGTTAACACTTTTGACCAGATCCCAAAGATGAGCACCATATATATACATACATATATATATATATATATATATGTAGATATTGTAAGAATTCATTGGACTTCATCTTCCTCATCTGTCAATAAACATCATCAGTATTCGTTCCGTTCCTCTTCATCATCGGTACCATCCTGCTGTTGCTTGATTAAAGCGTCAGCTGAACAGTGGTGGAAGGTGGGCTTTGCTGTGTATAGCCCATCTCACCACAAAAACAGAGAACATTCTGAGATTAATTATGCGGGTGTCCAACAAGAAGGGCGGCATAGGCGAGGATATCCTCCTTAGGGCCCACCACGCTTTCCTCATGAGCCATATCATATACATAGTGGCGGCTCTCAATTGGACCAAAACGGAAAGGGATAAATTGGACACGCTCATGCGCAAAAGTGTCAAAAAGGTGCTCGGCGTCCCAATCACGACTAGCACAGAAAAACTCATGAAGTTGGGAGTGCACAACACCACTTCGGAATTAATTGAAGCGCGAAGGTCAGCACAAATAATTCGGTTATCGAGTTTCAAAACAGGAAGAAAACTGCTCAATGCGGCAGGCCTCCGTCCTATCTTCAATCAGGGAGAAACTACGCAGCTTGATTATCAAACAAGGAATTCCTTTATTGTTGACCCTCTTCCACGAAACATCCATCCCCAACACAATAAAGGTCGTAGGTTGGCGAGAGCTAGGTCTTTCATAAAGAACCTCTCCGGAACAGAGACAATGTGGACGCGGCGCGCCACGCCGGCGGCAGCAAGTTTTCCGTGGCAGTCGTCAATGACAGGGGAGAACTTGTCTCGGCAGCTTCAGTGAAGACCTCATTGGTCGATGTAGCAGAACAGGCTGCTGTAGCGCTGGCATTACTGGACACGAAACGCACCACGGTGTACACCGATTCCCGAGCGGCCGTTAGGGCGTTCGCATCGGGATTGATAGCCACAGAGGCAGCCAGAATTCTCCACAGCAAACCCCCGTCAGACGTTATTCATCACATAGTCTGGTTTCCCGCTAACATGGGACCAGACGTACTGCCGGGTCACCTGAACCCAAACGAGATAGCCCACGACTGTGCGCGAGGTTTCACAAGCCGCGACGGGGTGGTCTCTCGGGTGAGTTCGGGAGAGCTCGTCCACAGTGATCCTCTCGTTACTTTTCACGAGATAACATCTCATTACAGAGGAGAGCGACAGACTTTTCTCTTTCCTCATCATAAGCTCCACAGATCACAAGCAAGCACGCTCCGCATGCTCCATACGGGGTCTTACCCCTCTAGGGGTTTTTCTGAGCATGCTTCATCCGGATATTGATCCACTTTGCCCAGATTGTGGTGAATTTTGCTCTTTGAGTCACATGCTCTGGCAGTGCCCTGCGTTACAGGATTTTAAAACAGAAGAAGACTGGACGACGGCAATCACAGACCCCAGTCAAGACGTCCAGCTTCAGGCTGTCCAGAGGGCCCGTGAACGAGCGGAGAGGCATGGCCTCTCTGTTCCGACATGGGACTAGCCAACGGCTGGGTGGGGACCTACATAGTTGGCCCGCTGCCTTGCCTCTCAGGACCAAATAAAGTTGTTTGTCTGTCTGTCTGGTGGAAGGTGCTTTCCGATCTCTTCGACCTCTCTCCATCCAAAGCCAGCTTCTGGAGCTCCGTTCGGGACGTCGCTTACGCCAGCAGAGCACCATGGCGCAAGAGCAAGCCCAACCGAACCACCCGTCGGCGCAACCACCCGCCGCCAGCCCAAGCCCTGTCAACAACCCCCCTCGGGAGCCTCCAATCTTCTCCGGTATGCCTGGTGAAGATGTCGAAGACTGGCTCGACAACTATGACCGCGTAGGTGTCTACAACAACTGGAATGAGACATCGAAATCAGCACGCGTCCAGTTTTACGTCTCTCAGGCTGCCAAAACGTGGTTCCTAAATCATGAGAGCGACTACCGCGATTGGTCTTCCTTCAAAGACCAGCTCCGACGCATTTTCGGCGCACCGACTGTCCGTTCAGAGGTTGCTCGGAAGAAACTGACAGAACGCGTTCAACATTGCGGTGAGTCCTACACTTCCTATATTGAGAATGTGCTTGCACTTTGCCGCCGTGTCGACGACACAATGGCAGAAGGTGATCGTGTCTGGCACCTTTTGAAGGGTATCGGACCTACCGCTTTCAATGCCCTCGTCGCGCACAACCCTTCGACGGTTTCCGACGTCGTCTCTGTATGCCAGCGGCTTGATACCTTGCAGTCAATCCGCCTGCGACTCGACTTCTCTGAGAACCCCCTGGCAAACAGTATGGAGCTCCGATCCATCATTAGAACCATAATTCGTGAGGAACTGCAAGCCTACAGTTTACCTCCTTCTCACAACGTTCCCATTCAACCCACTTCTAGCGATCTGCGTGGCATTATTAGGGAAGAAATGTTAGCGTTTCAAAGCACCCACCGTGCTCCACCATGCACCCAACCCGCTACGTATGCACAGATAGCTTAATGCAACCCTCGCCGTCTCAAGTATCACCACCTGTGCCTGATCATGAACATCTCGCACCTCTAGTCGCCCGTCCACCGAACCCTACCTACCATTCTTCCTGGCGGGCCCCACGGCCTATTTGCGACTACTGCGGAATTCGAAGACACATTTCCCGGGTATGTCGACGCCGGCAGCAAGATGAACGTCGTGGTTATGCCGCTTATGAACGAGACGACACATGTGCACGAGGTTACTACCGTTATGGCGACAGTCCTTCCAACCACCGATCCCTGTCTCTTATGTGCATTTCCAACACGACCAACAGTACACGTGCCTCCCGACCACGCTCCCCTTCGCCACGCTAACGCTCTGTTTCACCCCTTCGGCCTGTCTCTCAACTGGCTGCCCAGCGATCGGAAAACTAAACAGTGCAGTTTTTGGAGGGAAAACTGCATCGCGGCGAAACGTCACAAGTCCTCCTGAACGACCGTCAAACATGTTATTGGTAACTGTGCAAGGTGTACGGGTGTTGGCTTTGGTGGACACGGGAGCAACTAATTCAGTTATGCGTGCCGACTTATGTTCTCGATTGCGGAAAGTGAAGACACCCTACCTTGGATCATCTTTGATTGGGGCCAATGGAGCAATAATTAGACCATCGGCCCAATGTACAGCGTGTGTCTTCATTGATGGTATTCGTCACCACATCACCTTCGCTGTCTTAATTTCATGTGCTCATGAAATAATTTTAGGTTGGGACTTTCTCTCATCAGCATCTGCATTAATTTCTTGCCGTCAACGTGTAGTAGAGATGACCGAGACCGATCAATGCAGCGAACGTTTGGACGAGAAACCATTGCGTTTTTTTAACAGCTTCCGGCACCATGCTGCTCCCGGGTCAGGAGCAACTCATCGCCATCACTTCTCCGAATATTGCCAATGGTGACGTCCTTATCACCCCTCCCAGCCACTGTCTAGCTCGCGGCGTTGTAGTCCCCTCCAGCCTGGTGCGGTTCAAAGACAGTGCTGCGATAATCCTTGGCCTGAACCCTACCCCAGAGTCTGTCCTCCTACCCCAAGGTTCTGCAGTGTCGTGTTATGTGGATACCCAACCAGTATCTTCGGTCTCTCTTGACGCCTTGACAGCTCAGCCACAACAGGCCCAGTCTGTTACTTCCTCCTCCTTTGCTCCCGGTATAAATCCTGACCTTTCGGCTTCTCAACGTGAGGCGTTGCTAAATTTGCTAACAAAACACCAGGCCTCCTTCGACGCCAAGGCTTCGGCACTAGGACAGACCACAGTTGCGCATCATCGCATCGACACTGAAGGTCAGACTGTTGTACGCCGTTGTCCCTACCAAATATTCTCGGTCGAACGCAAAATCATCGAGAAGAACGTGACCGATATGCTAAAAAGAAACATCATGCGACCATCTACCAGTTCTTGGTCATCACCCGTTGTCTTCATACAAAAGAAGGATGGATCGGTACGTTTTTGTGTTGGTTACCGCGCGCTGAACAAGATTACCCGAAAGGATGTATATCCGATGCCCCGTATAGATGATGCACTTGACTGATTGCAAGGTGCCCAATACTTCTGCACCCTGGACCTTCGGTCCGGGTATTGGCAAATACCAATGAACGAAGCAGACAAAGAAAAGACCGCCTTTTCTACGCCGGACGGTCTTTACGAGTTTAACGTAATGCCATTCGGCCTATGTAATGCTTCCGCCACATTTGAAAGGATGATCGACACTGTTCTTCGTGGCCTCAAGTGGAAAACTTGTCTATGCTGCCTCGATGATATTGTCGTGTTTTCTTCCACTTTTGCTGATCATCTGCAACGCCTAGATCAAGTGCTCACATGTCTCTCCAATGCTGGACTTCAACTAAACACAAAGAAGTGCCATTTCGGCAACACAGCTATAAAAGTTCTACGACATTTCGTTAGTAAAGATGGCATCCAGCCCGATCCGGACAAAATTTCCGCAGTCCTCAACTTTCCGCGACCCTTTCATTCCAAAGAACTACGCAGTTTTCTTGGACTCGCATCGTACTTTCGCCGCTTCATTCGCAACTTTGCCACTATTGCCGCTCCTCTCCACAAGCTCCTTGCTAGTACCGGTTCCTTCGATTGGAATGACCAATGCGAAGCCTCGTTTCAAGAGCTCAAGCAGGCACTGACATGCCCACCGGTGCTTTGTTATTTCGATGACAAGGCACCTACAATATTACACACTGACGCTAGTGGACAAGGAACCGGCACCGTACTCCTCTAGCGCGACCATGCCTTTCGCGAGAAAATTGTCGCCTATGCAAGCCGCACTCTCACTTCTGCAGAGAAGAGGTACTCGATAACCAAACAAAAATGCTTGGATGTTGTCTGGTCCATCCGAAAATTTCGTCCGTATCTACATGGTCGACATTTTACTGTTATGACAGGCCACCATGCTCTTTTCTGGTTGTCCACAATCAAAAACTTGTCGGGACGAATTGGCCGCTGAATTCTCCGGTTACAATCGTATGACTTCGACGTCATCTACAAGACTGGAAGACAACACTAAGATGCCGACGCTTTGTCACGATGCCCTTTGCCGCAGTCTTCGGTGCACGTCACATCCCCTTGTCAAATAGGCTATAGGAAGGATGCCTCGTCGATATCATCGATTTCTTCTCTACCTTCATCCACCCGTCCGTCAGTACTTACCACTCACCAGCGAGCCGATTCTTATTGCACTGACATCATCAGTCGGCTTACCGGCACTTCATCTTCCCCAAATGCCAGGCTCCGCAAACAACTTCGACTATTAAAGTTGGAGGACGATGTGCTACATCGATATATTTTCCACCCGGAAGGCCACCGATGGGTTCCCGTCGTACCATGCGCACTACGCGTTGAAGTTCTGCGCGCTTCCTACGACGACCCGACGTCAGGACACTTGGGTTACTACAAAACATACGAGTGCATCCGCAGTCGATTTTTCTGGCCAGGTCTTTCCACGACGGTAGCTAAATATATCACCTCGTGCGCACTTTGCCAACACCGCAAGCGGCCTACTACTGCTCCAGTCGGGACCCTACAACCACTTCCTTCTCCATCAGAGCCCTTCTCTGTCGTCGGAATTGACCTCTTCGGCCCCCCCAACTACATCAGACGGCAAGAGATGGATTGTCACCGCGGTTGATCACTTGACCCGGTACTCTGAGACGGCCTCGATCACTTCAGGAACTGCTTCGGAAGTAGCAACTTTCTTCTTGCATTCTATTTACCTACGTCACGGAGCACCTCGTGTTCATTTGAGCGACCGGGGCAAGGTATTTCTTTCAAGCACGCTCAGTGAAGTTCTTCAAGCACCAAAAACAGTTCATAAAACAACATCTAGCTATCACCCACAAACCAATGGCTTAACGGAAAGATTTCATCGCACGCTGTGTGACATGCTGTCTATGTATATCCGACCGGACCATCGCAATTGGGATGCCATACTTCCGTTTTTCACGT
Source organism: Rhipicephalus annulatus (assembly GCA_013436015.1). NCBI lineage: Eukaryota > Metazoa > Arthropoda > Arachnida > Ixodida > Ixodidae > Rhipicephalus > Rhipicephalus annulatus. The sequence continues at coordinate 26,328 of WOVY01009276.1, forward strand.
ATGCATATTGTTACGTGAGTAACGAGACAAAGTATTGCGAATATATTCGAAAAATATATTTGCAAGAGCGGTTGCAGCACTGGCCAGTATGGCTCCGAGCTCGAGCAGCCAGCGACCCTCATCTTCTTCGTCGGGCGCACACGCGCATTCGCACTATGGTTTGTGGCAGCCTACAGGTAGCATAACCCCCGTCGGCAAAGGCGCCGTCTCGGCGCATCTAGATGTCAAGATCATTGGGCGAGTGGTACTGCTTCAGGCGTGCGACGTGTACGATGTCGCTGGCCCTAGGGGTGGATGAAGACGGCGAGGCAGCAGGAGTGATTTCATAAGTGACGGGAGTCACCTCACGAAGCACTCTGTATGGCCCTGTGTACCGAGAGAGCAGCTTGTCAGACAGGCCAACGTGCCTGGTCGGAGACCACAGCAGAACCAACGAACCGGGCGAAAAGTGCACATCGCGGTGTCGTTGGTCGTACCGACGCCGTTGGTTTGCTTGGGAGGTCAGAAGGCGAGCACGAGCGGTTTCGCGTGCGTGGGCGGCCCGGCTGATGGCGTCCAGAGCATATTGTGAAGTTGGAGCTGCTGGTAACGGAATCGTCGTATCGAGGGGTAATGTGGGTTCGCGGCCGAACAGCAAGAAAAAAGGGGAGTAACCAGCCGTGTCGTGGCGCGAAGAATTGTAGGCAAATGTCACGTATGGTAAAGCGATGTCCCAGTCAGAGTGATCTGAGGAAACGTACTTTGCAAGCATGTCAGTTAGGGTTCGGTTCAGGCGTTCTGTGAGGCCATTTGTTTGCGGATGGTACGACGTAGTGAGCTTGTGGCGTGTTTCACAAGAGCGTAGGATGTCCGCTATGACTTTCGATAGAAATGTGCGGCCTCGGTCCGTGAGCAGCTGGCGTGGAGCACCATGTTGCAAGATCACGTCGTGTAGAAGAAAATCGGCGACGTCAGTGGCGCAACTTGTTGGAAGGGCGCGTGTGATTGCGTAGCGTGTGGCGTAGTCTGTGGCCACAGCTATCCACCTGTTGCCAGCAGAAGACAGAGGAAAAGGGCCGAGTAAGTCCAAGCCGACGCGAAAGAAAGGTTCAGTAGAAATATCGAGTGGTTGAAGGCGCCCAGCCGGAAGCGTCGATGGTGTTTTGCGGCGCTGACATTCCTCACACGCCGCGACGTATCTTCTGACGGACCGTGCCAGACCTGGCCAATAGAAGCGACGGCGAATCCGGTCGTATGTGCGGGACACACCCAGGTGACCGGCAGTAGGAACGTCATGAAGTTCGTGGAGTACAGCCAAGCGGAGGTGTTTGGGTATGGCAAGCAGCAGAGATGGGCCGTCTGGATGGAAGTTATGCCGGTATAATGTGCCATTCTGGAGTACGAACGAGCGATAGGATCGGTTCGATGGGGAGGAGTCGAGGCGCTCAATGATAGCTCGTAGGGCTGCATCACGGCGTTGCTCGTCGGCTATGTGGTTCAGTTGAGAAACGGAGCACACGCAGGCGTCGTTGTCAGGTATGGTGGTCGATGGGCCAACTGGATAGCGAGAAAGGCAATCGGCGTCCTGGTGCAGGCGTCCAGACTTGTATATCACAGCAAAGGTGTATTCTTGCAGTCGCAGAGCCCAGCGACCAAGTCGACCTGTAGGATCTCTTAAGGATGAAAGCCAGCAGAGCGCGTGGTGGTCGGTGACGACGGAAAAGTGAGTGCCATATAAATATGGACGGAATTTTGAGACCGCCCAGACAAGAGCAAGGCATTCTCGCTCCGTGATCGAATAGTTACGCTCTGCAGGTGTAAGGAGGCGGCTAGCATACGCGATAACGCGGTCGTGTCCCTGTTGGCATTGGGCGAGAACGGCTCCGATACCGTGACCACTGGCATCAGTTCGGACCTCAGTTCGGGCAGATGGGTCAAAGTGGGCCAGGATAGGGGGGCGTCGTCAAAAGTGTTATGAGGTGAGAGAAGGCGGCAGCTTGAGTGGACCCCCACGAAAATGGAACGCCTTTCTTCAAAAGATCGGTAAGTGGTTGGGCGATTGCCGCAAAATCTTTCACGAACCGCCTAAAGTAGGAGCAAAGTCCCACAAAGCTCCGGACATCTTTGGCGGATTGGGGTACTGGGAAACTCGTGACGGCACGAATTTTCTCAGGGTCCGGTCTCACACCAGAAGCATCGACAAGGTGGCCCAGCACGGTAATCTGTCGGCGGCCGAAGTGACACTTCGAGGAGTTCAACTGGAGGCCAGCTTTGCGGAAGACGTCGAGAATGGCCGACAGACGCTCAAGGTGGGTCTCAAATGTAGGTGCAAATACGAGGACGTCGTCTAGGTAACACAGGCATGTTGACCATTTGAACCCGTGTAGCAGAGAGTCCATCATACGTTCGAACGTGGCGGGGGCATTGCATAGACCGAAGGGCATAACCTTGAATTGGTATAGGCCATCTGGAGTGATGAAGGCGGTCTTTTCTTGGTCTTTCTCGTCTACGGCAATCTGCCAATAACCAGAACGAAGGTCGATGGATGAAAAGTAGCGTGCGCCGTGGAGACAATCGAGGGCGTCATCAATACGTGGTAAAGGATACACGTCCTTTTTGGTGATTCGATTTAGATGCCGGTAATCGATGCAAAAACGCCATGTGTTGTCCTTCTTTTTAACCAGGACGACGGGTGACGCCCATGGGCTTGATGAGGGCTCAATAATGCCTTTAGTTAACATCTTATTCACTTCAGCTTGAATAATCTGGCGCTCCGACGCGGACACGCGATACGGTCGACGGTGAATGGGAGCAGCATCACCGGTGTTGATGCGGTGCTTTACAAGAGAAGTTTGGCCGAGTGGTCGGTCGTCAAGGTCGAAGATGTCACGGTAGGAAGCTAGAAGGCGTGCGAGAGCGGCTGATTGCGCTGGGGGAAGGTCAGGGTCGATCATGGGACGTATTGACATGTCGAGGCATGTGGCATCGAGTGGGCGACAAGAAAAATTGGTGCATGCGTCGGCTGCGAAAGTGGTGACGTGATCATCGGCTAAGGACCGCAACGTGGCGATTAGGATGCCTTCAGGGAGGACTTGCTTTGTGAAGCCGAAATTTATGACGGGTAGACGGGTCCGGTTGGAGGCTACAGTTACGATGCAGTGAGGGACGGTGACGTCACGTGCCAGTAGGACATCAGGAATCGGCGTGACGATGTAATTCCCATCCAATACGGGTGAGGTCGTGGCGAATTCGGTGAATGTGAGGGCTTTAGGCGGTAAGCGGAGGAAGTCTGTGGCAGAAAGGCCGTGTTGAGGTTCAGGGTGAATATCCGGCTGAAGAGGAAGGTCTAAGCAAAGAGTACCAGCGGAACAGTCGATCAGAGCAGAATGGGTCGACAGGAAGTCCATCCCTAAGATGAGGTCATGAGGACAGTTCTGGAGCACCGTGAATAGAACAGGAATGTAACGGTCGGCGATGCTTATGCGAGCCGTACACATGCCAATGACAGGAACAGTGCCGCCATCGGCCACACGTACAGCTTCGGTAGCAGGAGGCGTGAGTACTTTTCTTAAGCGGCGACAAAGATGAACGCTGATTATGGACACATGAGCGCCAGTATCGACTAGTGCCGACAGAGAAATACCGTCCACGTGTACATCGACAAGATTTTTGTTCGTATGAAGCGTCAATGGAGGGTTTGGTTCAGACAGGGATGATGCAGCACTACCTCCAGGGGCTGCACTGTCTAGTTTTCCGTCGGGTACGATGAAAAGTTAGGCGGCGAGTGATGGCGGCGTGGCTGGGGCGACGGGGAACGACGGCGTTGAGGGGACGGAGAACGAGCAGGAAGGCGGCTGTTAGACGTGTCGAAAGTAGGGGCGGTACGGCTGGACGAATACCGGCGAAGATCTTCATATGGGCTATAAGGTGCGAAAAAACTGGCTCCTATGTGGCGGCGTCCAGGAGGCACGGCAGTAGCGGGAGACATGTCCAACGCGGTGGCACCGGAAGCAGATCGGTTTGTCGTCAGGAGTTCGCCATTCCGCCGGGTTGCGAGATCGTGGAGCAACAAATGGGTCACGTCGAGGTGCATTAATGGGAATTGGTCTGGAGGAGGGGCAAGAGATGGGGCAAGCATCAGGGAACCCGCGGTTGGCGAATTCTTGTCGTACGACCGCCTGAATAACGGAGATCGCGGGGGTTGTCGGTATCGTATGTTCGAAAGAAGTGGGCTGAAGCGGCGCTGGACTTGCTGCTTCAAGTTCCCGTCGAACGATACGCGTTACACTCTGCTCAAAGGGCGGTGTGACGGTAGAATCGGAGCAGGTGGACGTAGCCGCCGTGTTTGGCAACCGAGAAAAAGGAGGGCGCACCCGACGGCTTTTTGCTGTTTCGAAACGGCGGCATTCTTGAATTACACGGTCGATGGTCGAGACGTTAGTGTACACCAGCAAATTGAAGGCGTCGTCCGCGATCCCCTTCAAAACGTGTCCAACCTTTTCAGCCTCAGACATCGCCTCGTCCACTTTTCGGCAAAGAGCGAGAACTTCTTGGATGTATGACACATACGATTCAGTTGGCGACTGGACACGGGTAGCCAGCTCCTGTCGTGCAGCTGCGTGGCGACCGGTCGGGTCCCCAAAGATGTCACGTAGCTTCTCCTTGAACGTGTCCCAGCTGGTGAGTTCGGACTCATTTGTCTCGTACCAGACACGCGGGGTTCCGTCCAAGTAGAAGAGAACATTAGCGAGCATCATGGTAGGGTCCCAGCGGTGAGTTTGACTGACCCGTTCATAAAGGCGAAGCCATTTGTCGACGTCGAGGCCAGGTTGCGCAGAAAATGTCCCGGGATCACGGGGTGTTTGGACGGCGACAAAGGTTGTCGGAGAAGCCGCAGATGGTGAAGCGGGCGCGTTGTCACTGAAAGCCATGGCGGGAAGCTGGAGGATGCGGCCACTGCGGAGCTGCGTGGTGAGGACGGGGATCGTTCCACCTCCACCAAATATGTTACGTGAGTAACGAGACAAAGTATTGCGAATATATTCGAAAAATATATTTGCAAGAGCGGTTGCAGCACTGGCCAGTATGGCTCCGAGCTCGAGCAGCCAGCGACCCTCATCTTCTTCGTCGGGCGCACACGCGCATTCGCACTATGGTTTGTGGCAGCCTACAGGTAGCAATATCATACGTCAGTTCAACGAACCACAGGCTATTATCCAATTTTCCTAGTATACGGACGCCAACCGACATCACCACTGGTCGTTTTATTCTTTTCTGGCCCCGTGAACTCTTCACCATTCGTTTGCGACCAGCTTCTCTCCCGTGTTGCTCAATGCCGTCGTCTTGCCCGTGTAAACACCGAAGCTAGGCGAGAAGATCGCAAACATTGTTACGATGTCACTCACCGCGTCGTTCTCTACCGCCCTGGCGGCGATGTACTTCTGTGGACTCCGGCGCGAACGCCTGGCTTATGCCAGAAGCTCGAGTCACGCTATCTTGGCCCCCACAAAGTTGTCGAACAGACCTCACCGGTGAATTACCGTGTCACACCTGCTCATGCCCCCACTGACCAACACTGCCGCGGGACAAAGATTGTGCACGTTTCGAGTCTCAAGCCCTATCATATGCGTTCCACAGCGTAATTCGCGGTCAGGCTGGCCGCTTTCGTCGACGGGGAAAATTAGTGTAAGAATTCATTAAACTTCATCTTCTTCATCTGTCAATAACCATCATCAGTATTCGTTCCGTTCCTCTTCATCATCGGCGCCATCCTGCTGCTGCTTGAATAAAGCGTCAGCTGAACCCATGGTATTTCAATATATATATATATATATATATATATATATATATATATATATATATATATGATTCAAAAAAGAAATTCTGTGGGTCCGGTGCAAATATAATGAAGAATAAAAGAGCACACTTATGAAAATTTGATAATTGTTTACTCTACGTTTCGGCCGTGGCACGGCCGAAACGTAGAGTAAACAATTATCAAATTTTCGTAAGTGTGATCTTTTATTCTTCATTATATATATATATATATATATATATATATATACACATATATATATTGTAGTGAAGAGGAATGCCACTACTAAAGTGACATCGACACGTTGGTGCGAGGCACGAGCTAAGACTGCTTGGTTGTTGCTGCGACGCTGCCCGTACACCCGGCCAGCTCTTGCTGCTTTTGTACAGACGCTGATATCGCTTTTGACCTTTTAAAGAACCCCAGGTGGTCTAAATTTCCGGAGCCCTCCACTACGGCGTCTCTCATAATCATATAGTGGTTTTGGGACGTTAAACCCCACATATCAATCAATCGCTTTTGACCTTGCATTTACATTATATTTTGGTAGAGAGTGCTGCGGTCTTCCCCAGTCCTGGAACTGCGTAGCCGAAAGCTGCCGTCCTTCATGCCTGACGACGCTGTTTTCACATCCCCATCGGCTTCGCCACGCAGGAGCTGTCCCGGTGCCCAGCTCTTGCGAGAACCCGACATCTTCAGCGGCACCGATGAGAAAGACGTTGAGGATTGGCTGGAATCTTATGAACAAGCCAGCGCTACTAACAAATGGGGCCATCCCACAAAGCTTGGTACCGTGATGTTTCGTTTAACGGATGTTGCCAAGCTGTGGTACAGAAACCATGAGGCGGATATCTCCACCTGGACGACCTTCAAAGCCTGCATCGCAGATGTTTTCGGATGCCCTGGTGTGCGCAAACTTCGCGCAGAACAACGTCTACGAAGCCGGTTCCAACAAACTGGTGAAACATTCACCAGCTACATCGAGGACATCCTCGACCTCTGACGGCGTGTCGACTCGACGATGGCGGAAACTGACAAGGTACGACACATCATGAAAGGCATTTCCGACCTTCAAGTGCTGCTCTCGAAGAACCCTGTCACCGTCTCTGAGCTCATCGAGTTGTGTCAGAGTTTCGACGAGCTCCCACGACAGCGTCTTCTCACGCGACGCCCTAACGTCGCGGATGACACACTCTTAAGCCTAACCACCACATCTGACAATGAGTCCCTGCTATCGCAGATCAAGAAATTTGTTCGTGCTGAAGTCGCTCGTCAGCTATCGCTGCTATCGACAGTCGGCCAACCACAGTCACCTCTTTCAGCAAACCTTTGCCAGGCCATCCAGGAGCAAGTTTGCGCGGCTCGGCCATCTGCCCGAGACGCTTCACCGTTGCCGACCCCCGTTGCCTGTGCCGAGGTAAATGCACCTCTAAGCTATGCTGAAGTGGCTGCTCGACCACCTCTTCAGACTTTTACGTCACTGCTATCAGCCGTGCCACTGCGACCTACTACTTGTTACCGTGATCGGTTCGCTCAGCGAAGGTCCCCCCAGAGTAGTGGACAATGGCGTACAGTCGACAATCGGCCCATATGCTTTGCCTGTGGCCTACCTGGCCACATAGCGCGATATTGCCGTCGACGCGTCCCTGTCTACCACCAGAGCTACCACCAGAGCTTCGAACCTGCCCCTTAGGTGCCACCACGCCCATCGTTCACAGGATCTCAGCCTCCTGACCAGATGTCATCCTACGCCGACCACCACCCTCCTGTTAACTGTCGCTCGCCATCGCCTCGACGCCGCTCGCTATCCCCGATGCGTCGTCGTCCTTCATCGCCGAGCAGGAAAACTGATTGCCGCAGTTCCATAGACAGGAACTGCGTCGCCCGCGAAAAGACCAAGGCCTCTCTCTTCCCCAACGAATGTTCTCGACGTATATGCGGACGGCGTCACTGCACTCGCTCTTGTCGACACTGGTGCCGCAGTTTCAGTGATCAGTGCCAGACTCTGCCGCTTGCTCAAATAGGTTATGACGCCAGTAGCAATTATATCACTTCGTACAGCCGGCGCAGAACACGTCACGCCAGCCGCTGCCTGTACTGCTCACATCGCGATTAATGGGCTCATTTATGTCGTTGAATTACTAGTTTTGAATTCCTGCTCCCATGACCTCCTTTTGGGCTGGGACTTTCTCTCCGCTAACAAGACCGTCATCTACTGCTCTCGCGCTGAGGTACAATTTGAAGTGTTTGGCGACGCGCCGTTAAATGATGCTCTTGAAACCGGGGACAAACTATTTGTTGCTGAAGACGTCATCATACCGCCGCACTCTTTCGCCCTTAGCATTGTATCTTGCAACTCGCTCGCCGAGTCAAGTGCCCTTTTCACACCATCTGCCCTTTTCGTTCGCCGCAAGTGTTCGCCGCTACCTTATGCCCTTCTAGAACTTCATGACGGCGTCAGCAGACTGCTAATCTCGAACCTCTTGTCATGTCCTGTAACACTACTTTGGGGTGAGTGCGTCGGGTGGGTTTACAATCTCAACCCGTTTGCGATTTTTGACATGTCGACTGGTCCTTCCGCCAAACTCGAAGTCGCCGGAATGACTTGTGCCTCTTCCCCGCAGACTACTAGGCCTGACGTACTCAGGAGCTCCATCGCCGACATGTTAACCATTTCGCAACGTGCTCAGCTTCTACGACTGCTGGAGAAGTTCCGTTCTTCCTTTGACTGCCAGCATACTCCTCTCGGCCGCACGTTCACTGTGTGTCGCCGCATCGATACGGGTACCAATGCGCCATTGCGTCAAAGACCCTATCGCGTGTCCGCAGCCGAGTGCCAGGTTATTGATGACCAAGCAGCTGACATGCTCAAGCGTGGCGTCATCCAGCCTTCGAATAGCCCTTGGGCATCTCCAGTCGTTCTCGTTAAGAAGAAGAACGGGTCAACTCGCTTGTGTGTTGACAACTGTCGTCTTAACAAAATAACTCGAAAAGACGTTTATCCCTTACCGAGAATCGACGATGCCCTTGACTGCCTCCAAGGTGTGGAGTACTTCTCTTCTAGTGACCTACGGAGTGGCTACTGGAGTCTATCTGGCACCTGAAGAACAGCCTTTGTCACACCTGATGGCCTTTACGAATTCTGTGCTATGCCTTTTGGTCTTTGCAACGCGCCCGCAACATTTGAGCGCATGATGGATAATCTTTTGCGTGGCCTGAAGTGGAAAACATGCTTGTGCTACTTGGATGACGTAGTTATATTTTCAACCAGGTCTCCCAACGCATCTCCACAGGCTAGATGAAGTACTGCAGGGCTTAACTGACGCTGGCCTTCAGCTCAACCTGAAGAAATGCCGCTTCGGCGCAAATCAGCTCACCATCCTCGGCCATGTTGTCTCTAATGACGGTATTCTTCCTGACACCCCAAGCTTCGGGCAGTTGCAGAGTTTCCTAAACCTGCGTCTCTGAAGGATCTGCGCAGCTTTCTTGGCCTCTGCTCCTATTTCCGCCGCTTTATTCGGAATTTTGCGATGATCAGCGCCCCCTTGACTGAACTTCTGCGCAGTGACTCGAAAAGTTACGCTTGGTCACCCGCCTGTGACGATGCTTTCGAATAGTTGCGCCGCCTGTTAACCTCACCACCAATCTTTTGTCACTTTGACCCGACTGCTCCGACTGAGGTACACACCGATGCCAGCGGTGTTGGATCCGGTGCAGTGCTCGCGCAGCGCAAATCGGGATTCGAGGAGTACGTAGTCGCATACGCAAGCCGTACCCTCACCAAAGCGGAAAAGAACAATTGTGTGACAGAGAAGGAGTGTCTGGAAATTATATGGGCTCTAGATAAATTTGGACCATACCTACATGGTCACCCCTTCGACGTAGTCACCGATCACCATGCGCTTTGCTGGTTATCCACATGGAAAGACCCCTTCGGCCATTTAGCTCGCTGGGCTTTGCGGTTGCAAGAGTTCGACATGCGTGTTGTCTAAAAGTCTGGTCGACGTCACACTGATGCCGACGCCCTATCACGTTCACCTGTGTCCTCCGAAAGCTCTGCATGTCTATCGGCTGTGTACAAAATGGTTGCGTTCCCAGAAAACTGCGACATGGCGTCTGAGCAACGTAAGGATGACTGGATCAGCACTCTTCTGTGATTACTTTCGGACCCGTCGACTACTCCATCTTCTCGAACGTTGCGCCGTCAAGCGGCTCACTTTGAGGTCCGCGATGGCCTCCTTTATCGCAGGAACTACAAGTTCGGCGGCCGAAAGTGGTTACTCATAATTCCACGCCATCTTCGTGCTGCAATATGTTCAGCTTTCCACGCTGAACCTCAGTGCGCACATGCGGGCATCTTCAAAACATACGCTCGGCTTTCCTCCCGGTTTCATCGGCGAGGCATGTACACCTTTTTGCGCAAGTACATTCAGTCATGCCCACAGTGCCAACGACAGAAAGCTCTGTCCCATCATACCTCTGGTCCGATCCAGCCAATCCCTTGCCCAGCCAGGTCTTTTGACTGCATTGGTATCGATCTGTACGGACGTCTTCCATTCACGGCTTCCGGAAACCGTTGGATTGTTGTAGCTGTCGACTATTTGACGCGATACGCAGAAACAGCCGCTTTGCCTGCTGCCACAGCACGCGACGTATCCTTTTTTTCTCCTGCGGAACTTCATTCTCCGTCACGGCGCACCACGTGAGCTTCTTAGCGATAGAGGACGTGTATTCCTCTCTGAAGTCATCAACGCACTCCTTGCCGAATTCCGTATCATTCACTGGAATACCACCGCCTACTATTCGCAGACGAATGGCTTGACGGAAAGATTCAACCGTACCCTAAGGGACATGATATCAAAGTATGTTGTCTCAGACCACTCCGACCACTCCTTTTGTGACGTACGCATATAACACTGCTCCACAGGCAACTACAGGCTTTTCGCCATTTTCCAGTTATATGGCCGAGACCCTTCCACCACACTAGATACCATTCTACCCTACCACCCAGATTCCTCTGAGTCTACGCCTATCTCTGAAGCTCCCTGCCGTGCCTAGGAATGCCGTAAGCTCGCCCAGTCATTTACAACTGTCGACCAATGGAGACAAAAATCTCGACGTGACGATAACCAGCCGTACCCTAACTTTGTTCCGGACACTCTTGTGTGGCTTTGGGTTCCCGCTGTGCCTACAGGTCTTTACTCGAAGCTTGTTTCAAAATACCAGCGACCCTACCGCATTGTCTCGCATACTTCACCTGTTAACTACATCGTCGAACCCGTTACGCTATCCACAGACCAGCGCTTTCTGGGTCGTGAATCTGTTCACCTACAGCGTTTGAAACCTTATTACGATCCGCTCGTACACGTTTCACCGTGAGTCGCCACGATGGCTCCTTTTCCGACAGGGGACGAAGTCTAGTGAAGAGGAATGCCCACTACTAAAGCCACATCAACGCGTTGGCGCGCACGAGCGAAGACTGCCTGGTTGTTGCTGCGATGCTGCCCGTACACCCAGCCAGCTCTTGCCGCTATTGTACAGACGCTGATATCGCTTTTGATCTTGCATTTACATTATAATATATATATATATATATATATATATATATATATATATATATATATATAAGGAAAGGAAGTGTATACCTAAGGGCTCGTTTTCGTGTTTTTACCACAATAACAACGAGATCTAACAGACAGTCATGCCAAGGAATGTACTGGGGAAGTTATTAGAACCAATGAAATGTAAATAGGAAAGAAAAGTGGATGAAAAAATAACCAGCCATGGGCAGGAATCGAACCTACGACCTTCGAATAACGCGTTCGATGCTCTAACCACTGAGCTATGGCCTTCCCTCCATCCACTTTCTTTTTGGGTTTATATGTGCATTTAGAAGTAGGAGTGACAGTCAGCGCCATCTATAAGCCAAACGATGAGCGTGGAAACACTCTTATGCACATGTTTGGGGTCACGTAGCACGTGAACTTATTATGAGCGGACAGCTGATTAATTGTCCCTCTTATACAACCTAAACACACCAAGTCTGCCAGTACGAGACCCTCGTTCAATGAAATAAGGGAAAGAAGTGTATACCTAAGGGCTCGTTTTTCGTGTTTTTAACACAATAATAATGACATCTAACAGACAGTCATGCCAAGGAATGTACAGGGGAAGTTATTAGAACCAATATAATGTAAATAAGAAAGAAAAGTGAATGAAGAAATAACCAGCCGTGGGCAGGAATCGAACCTATGACCTTCGAATAACGCGTTCGATGCTCTAACCTCTGAGCTACCACAGTGGCCTTCCCTCCAACCACTTTTGTTGGGTTTATATGTGAATTTAGAAGTAGGAGTGACAGTCAGCGCCATCTATAAGCCAAACGATGACCGCGAAAACACTCTTATGCGCATGTTTGGCGTCACGTATCACGTGAAATTATTATGAGCGGGCAGCTGATTAATTGTCCCTCTTATACAACCTAAACACACCAAGTCTGCCAGTACGAGACCCTCGTTCAATGAAATAAGGGAAAGAAGTGTATACCTAAGGGCTCGTTTTTCGTGTTTTTAACACAATAATAATGACATCTAACAGACAGTCATGCCAAGGAATGTACAGGGGAAGTTATTAGAACCAATGTAATGTAAATAAGAAAGAAAAGTGGATGAAGAAATAACCAGCCGTGGGCAGGAATCGAACCTACGACCTTCGAATAACGCGTTCGATGCTCTAACCACTGAGCTACCACAGTGGCCTTCCCTCCAACCACTTTTGTTGGGTTTATATGTGAATTTAGAAGTAGGAGTGACAGTCAGCGCCATCTATAAGCCAAACGATGAGCGCGAAAACACTCTTATGCGCATGTTTCGCGTCACGTAGCACGTGAACTTATTATGAGCGGGCAGCTGATTAATTGTCCCTCTTATACAACCTAAACACAACAAGTCTGCCAGTACGAGACCCTCGTTAAATGAAATAAAGGAGAGAGAGAGAGAGAGATAAATAGAGAGGAAAGGCAGGGTGGTTAACCAAGCTTGGCTCGGTTGGCTACCCTACACTTGGGGTGGGGGAAAAGGAGAATAATAGAACGGAAAGAGACAGAAAAGAAGAGGAGTAAGAAAGAGAAGCATAAATAGTCAGCTCGAGACTACACAGCACGGCCTCGCACAGTTCTTTTACAAGCGGTCGTGAAGTTTGGTGGTCCTTAAAAAGTACAAGAGGGCTTATATATATATATATATATATATATATATATAATTATATATATATATAAGGGAAAGAAGTGTATACCTAAGGGCTCGTTTTTCCGTGTTTTAACACAATATTAATCAGTTCTAACAGACAGTAATGCCAAGGAATGTACAGGGGAAGTTATTAGAAGCAATAGAATGTAAATAAGAAGAAAGAAAAGTGGATGAAGAAATAACCAGCCGTGAGCAGGAATGGAACCTACGACCATAACGCGTTCGATGCGACCTTCGAATAACGCGTTCGATATATATATATATATATATATATATATATATATATATATATATATATATATATATAGCTTATCTCGCGGCCTAGCTTATCTCGCGGCTTAGTCCCAGCTTATCTCGCGGCCTGTCTTCTCGGCATGCTCTGTGAGTGCATTTGTCACTGTGTAGCCCTTGGCGACGTCATTCTTGTGTTGCATCAGACGTCTGCAGTAATTTCCACTCGTGCCAATGTACACCGATTCGCAATCGGCGCATGGTATCTTGTATACCACACAAGGAAAGTGTTGGTGAGGGAGAGGATCCTTCGCATTTAGCAACTCAGCCTTAAGCTTGCTTGCTGGAATATGCGCGATCTGTACACCACGTTTACTGAATAGACGGGCTAGGGCTTCGCCTAAATTTCGAATATAAGGAATCGATGGACGCTTTTTCGTAGACGATGTGTTATGCATGGCTTGACTAGTTGATTGCAGTTTATGCATGACGGATTTAGTTGTTTTCCTAATAAAAGTCTTGGGGTATCCATTCCTGATCAGGTCATCTTCAATGGTCCGGAGCTCCTCCTGCAGGCTTCCTTCATCGGAACAAGTGCGAATCGCTCGTTGAACTAAAGACTGAATCACTGAGCGTTTGTGGGCTACCGGGTGGACTGACTCATAGTCGAGGTATCTACCGGAGTGCGTTGGCTTTCGGTACACAGCGAAGGCGAAGCCTGTGGGAGTACGTTTTACAACTGCATCGAAGAAAGGGAGGCAACCGTCTTTTTCTTCTTCCACAGTAAACTTGATGGAAGTCTCGACGCCATTTAGGCAGTGAAGGAAAGCTTGGACGTCTTTCTTCTTTATCACGCAGAAACAGTCGTCGACGTATCTCAGAAAAACCTTGGGTCTCGGCTGAAATGTTCCCAATGCTTTCTGCTCAATTGCTTCCATTGTGATATTCGCAGTTGTGACCGAAATCGACGCTCCCATTGCAGTACCGAAAACTTGCTTGTAGAATTCACCCTTATACGAGAAGTAAGTGTTGGATAGGCAAAACCATAACAAGGTGCACAGCTCGGTGACGTCGAACGGTGTGCGATTGGCCAATGTCGTGTCCTTGTGAAGCAATTGTCTGGAAGTGTCTACAGCAAGGTCGACGGGAACACTTGTGAAGAGGGAACAGACATCAAATGAAACCAGTACTTCGTCGACATCCACAGTGATACTCTTCATTTTGCTTATGAAGTCATTGGTGTTCCGGAGGTTAGTTTCAGTCTTGCCTGCAAGGGGAGCCAGGATGCCGTGAAGATACTTTGAGAGGCTGTACAGGGGTGACCCAGTGAAATCTACTATGGGTCTTGGAGGCGTTCCGCTTTTGTGAACCTTCGGTAAACCGTATATCGCTGGAGCAGAACCATTGGTGCACAGCAGCTGGAAGTATAACCTTTTTGCTGATGCAGGAAGCGTCTGAAAAATACTAGAGAGCATCTTTTGCAGGCCAGTTTGGACTTTCGAGGTAGGATCCTTGTTAATCTTGGCGTACGTTGTACAGTCCCCCACTATCTCCGTCATCTTCGACTCATACGTCGACCGGTCAAGCACAACCGTCACGTTGCCTTTGTCCGCAGGAAGTACGGCAATCTTCTTGTTTTTGTGCAATGCCTTAATCGCTTTTTCCTCGTCTTCCAAGAGGACTTGCTGGCAGCCAGACTTGCGAATCCTCGATACTATACCTACTGCTCTCGTACGGACTTCGTCTCGTTCATTTTCTCCAAGTAGACCAATAGCATTTTCGACAGCACACACGACCTTGCGTGTGTCCGGCTGCTTTGCTTGGTTGAAGTTGAGACCACGGCTCAAAACTTGGCATTCCGCAGGAGTTAGCTCGTATTACGACAAGTTCCTGACCTCGAACATGGGTCCTCTGGTTTTCCTGCCTTTTTCTAGCAAAGCACTCAGTTTGCGCTCTTGTGACGCTTCCTGCTTTTCTGTTCGTCGTCGCGATGCTTGGTTCGCAACGAGATGTATTTCAGGGAGTAATTCAGGCAAGATGAATTCCAGCTGGCGTGTTGTGAAGAAAATGTCAGTCTCAAGGCGCTTCACAGTCTGCTTGCAGTCTTCTATCCGTGCTTGAAGCTGGAATTCATCATGCCTGAATTACTCCCTGAAATACATCTCGTTGCGAACCAAGCATCGCGACGACGAACAGAAATGCAGGAAACGTCACAAGAGCGCAAACTGAGTGCTTTGCTAGAAAAAAGGCAGGAAACCCAGAGGACCCATGTTCGAGGTCAGGAACTTGTCGTCATACCAGCTAACTCCTGCGGAATGCCAAGTTTTGAGCCGTGGTCTCAACTTCAACCAAGGAAAGCAGCCGGACACATGCAAGGTCGTGTGTGCTGTCGAAAATGCTATTGGTCTACTTGGAGAAAGTGAACGAGACGAAGTCCGTACGAGAGCAGTAGGTATACTATCGAGGATTCGCAAGTCTGGCTGCCAGCAAGTCCTCTCGGAAGACGAGGAAAAAGCGATTAAGGCATTGCACAAAAACAAGAAGATTGCCGTACTTTTTGCGGACAAAGGCAACGTGACGGTTGTGCTTGACCGGTCGACGTATGAGTCGAAGATGACGTAGATAGTGGGGGACTGTACAACGTACGCCAAGATTAAAAAGGATCCTACCTCGAAAGTCCAAACTGGCCTGCAAAAGACGCTCTCTAGTATTTTTCAGACGCTTCCTGCATCAGCAAAAAGGTTATACTTCCAGCTGCTGTGCACCAATGTTTCTGCTCCAGCGATATACGGTTTACCGAAGATTCACAAAAGCGGAACGCCTCTAAGACCCATAGTAGATTTCCCTAGGTCACCCCTGTACAGCCTCTCAAAGTATCTTCACGGCATCCTGGCTCCCCTTGCAGGCAAGACTGAAACTGATCTCCGGAACACCAATGACTTTATAAGCAAAATGAAGAGTATCACTGTGGATGTCGACGAAGTACTGGTTTCATTTGATGTCTGCTCCCTCTTCACAAGTGTTCCCGTCGACCTTGCTGTAGACACTTCCAGACAATTGCTTCACAAGGACACGACATTGGCCGATCGCACACCGTTCGACGTCACCGAGCTGTGCACCTTGTTACGGTTTTGCCTATCCAACACTTACTTCTCGTCTAAGGGTGAATTCTACAGGCAAGTTTTCGGTACTGCAATGGGAGCGTCGATTTCGGTCACAACTGCGAATATCACAATGGAAGCAATTGAGCAGAAAGCATTGGGAACATTGCAGCCGAGACCCAAGGTTTTTCTGAGATACGTCGACGACTGTTTCTGTGTGATAAAGAAGAAAGACGTCCAAGCTTTCCTTGACTGCCTAAATGGCGTCGAGACTTCCATCAATTTTACTGTGGAAAAAGAAAAAGACGGTTGCCTCCCTTTCTTGGACGCAGCTGTAAAACGTACTCCCACAGGCCTCGCCTTCGCTGTGTACCGAAAGCCAATGCACTCCGGTAGATACCTCGACTACGAGTCAGTCCACCCGGTAGCCCACAAACGCTCAGTGATTCGGTCTTTAGTTCAACGAGCGATTCGCACTTGTTCCGATGAAGGAAGCCTGCAGGAGGAGCTCCGGACCATTGAAGATGACCTGATCAGGAATGGATACCCCAAGACTTTTATTATGAAAACAACTAAATCCGTCATGCATAAACTGCAATCAAGCCATGCATAACACATCGTCTACGAAAAAGCGTGCATCGATTCCTTATATTCGCAATGTAAGCGAAGCCCTAGCCCGTCTATTCAGTAAACGTGGTATACAGATCGCGCATGTTCCAGCAAGCAAGCTTAAGGCTGAGTTGCTAAATGTGAAGAATCCTCTCCCTCGGCAACACTTTCCTGGTGTGGTCTACAAGATACCATGCGCTGATTGCGAATCGGTGTACATTGGCACGAGTGGAAATTACTGCAGACGTCTGATGCAACACAAGAATGACGTCGCCAAGGGCTACACAGTGACAAATGCACTCGCAGAGCATGCCGAGAAGACAGGCCACGAGATAAGCTGGGACAACGCACGCATCATGGCCACGGAGAAGAATTTTACAACCAGACTGAACCTCGAATCACTAATCATTCAGACGACAAGTAACACAATCAATAGATCATCTGGCACACTAAACCACGTGTACTCCCGGACTTTGCGTCATGCGCTCAACGTTACATAGGAACCTGTTGCTCAGCCGTGATTCCATTGTGAACAAGGGATCCGTACGGGTCCCGAAACGTCATTGTTTTGTTTGACATTGGTCAGTGACCTGTTTTTTCAACAATGCCTTTACCTGACCAGACGGTATTTCGTCGAACTTTCGACTATGTTAGGGAGCATTTTATCCAGTTCAAGATGCTAGGGTGAATGATAGATTACTAAGTTGGAGAAGTAGTAAGCGATGAGACACCTTGTCAGAAGCTTTAGCAAAATTTAAATAAATACAGTGAATAATATGGTCTTTGTCTAAAGTAGAGAAAATGTTATGGTTAAACAATATTAGTGTTGTTTCATGCAAAACCCATGCCGAAATGAAGTAAAATAAAGTGTTTGATGTGAGGAAAGAAACAAGATTAGTAAATAGGACGCGATGCTTAAGTGATCCTGCCTGCGCTTAATGCGGGATCGTCTGCTGTTGCCCGGTCAGTTTGGGGTGCGGTTCTGGCTGTTTGCACCATTCTTCTTGGTGTACCTGGGTAATGTCCCGAATGCCGGTACACGGGTGCGGTAGGTCTTGCCGTTCTTGCTAGGCCCAGGTTAACATTTCTCGGGCATAGTAGTCAGCGATGATGTTGCTTGCTACCTGTGAGTGAGCCGGAACTCACACAAGCTCTACAGAAACATGAATTTAGTGACATTATACGTGAAAGACCACACATGTCTGTGCACAGAAGTTCCTGAGCTTTTTTTAACTATTGCAACTGGTTTACAGTCGAATCCCTTTATCTCTGTTCGTTGTCACAATTTCTTTGCAGCGGGGACCAGAAAATATGCTAATCTTGCAGTTACACAGTGCAACTAAAATTTATTTAAGGTTGTTGGTGACCTCGTTCTGTCTCATATAATGACATTGCTTTGAAGGAGTTTGATGGCTGACCGCTTAGTACGCTTTGCATAGCTTTGTCATAGTCGTAGGTGCGTAAGAATGTGCGAACGATGTTAAAAGCATCAACAACTTCACCCGAACTTGCTTTGTGGCTTTCGTCACTCTTGTTGTCATCCTCATTTTTCTTTGCTCACAGTAGGAGAGGTGTGCGAACACCCCTGCAACTTCGTTAAGTCACTATATATGTGGTTAAAAGCACACTTCCTCTCTTTCTCTCTCCTCGGACCTCTCTGAGGCCGGCGCCGAGTTGGTTTTGGCTAGATGCTGTCACGTGGGACCGCTCGCAGCCCTCGTTTGTTTACTCACTCTTTTTTACCAACTTTGCTTTAGAAGCACAGATTCGGCGGTGTGCAACATATCTGTTTTTTTTTTTGGATATGCTCCTGTCCTTCAGTGTGCGTTGAGCTGTGAAATAGCTTTCACCCTAGAATGACGTTGCTGTTGGATGCTATCGGTGCCTGTTGCACCTTCTGATGCCAGAATAAGTCTAGTGGTGACCGAAAGCATTTTATGATTCCATCTCTTAAGTGTAATGGGTTGCAGCAAAAGACATGGTTACATAGAATCACAAGTAAGAATTTCAGGCAGCCCCACCGCGGTGGTATAGTGGCTAAGGCACTCGGCTGCTCACCCGCAGATCGCGGGATGGAATACTGGCTGCAGTGGCTGCATTTACGACGGAGGCGGAGATGATGTAGGCCGGTGTGCTCAGATTTGGGTGCACGTTAAAGTGCCTCAGGTGGTCGAAATTTCTGGAGCCCTTCAGTACGACGTCTCTCATAATCTTATGGTGGTTTTGGGACGGTAAACTCCACATATCAGTCAATCAAATCAATAAAATAAGAATTTCAGGCAGACATTTTCCACTCGACTTTGCGATGTAGGTTGCAAGTCTATCACTATGAGTATGTGTCAAGGATCGCTTAATTAAAAGCCTGCTTTAACACTGTAGACATCACCTACCGAGTCGTTGAGTGCGTTTATTGTTTAGGAACCTCACGTAGACGTGCCATGTCGCGTGGCGGTCTTCGTGCTATTCAATGTGAAGATTTAAATACACAACTGGACCTATTGTGAAGAAATTGCTTGTGGTGGCATGCCAGTTCATTCATTTGCTAGCAAGTTATTTCAGCGGTATAGTTTGTAAGTCAGACACCTCCACAAGGCGCTTCTGCAAAATGTGGCTGGGGAATCTAATCATTTAACGAAATAACCACTGTCGTTCGAATGTGTCAGCTATAAATTAGGTGCACAAAAAAAACTAGCAAGTATGCTTCTGGTACATTAATAATGTCAAACCCTTAAATGTCTCCACTAAACACTAAAATTTGTCGTCGGCAACATCGACGGCATCAATGCGAGCTGTTGCTTCTACTGACAGTCATTGTGCGTGCTCTCTGAACATGTTGTATACCTTTTGCGGCACTTCACAGAGCTCCTAATGGCCAACGTGACACTCGTTCACATAATTTTATGGTGAGTTTGACAGCTGGTGTGCATGTTCTCGTAGCACTGCCTGACAAGCAAGCGCTCTCTCTCCATGAAAGGGCGTCTGCTATGCCAGAACAAGGCAGGCGGCGCCACATTCAAAAAGATAATGTAAAGAAGACTGCGTGGGAGCACTCTGAAGAGAGTGTGATACGCTCTCGCTGTAATTGTTGGGTTTCAATGATAGGTAGCATCAGTTTCTGCCCAGTTATTTAACGCATGATTTTGCAAGAATGCGCCACAGTCCGTAGTTCCTAATTGGGAGAAAACGTTTTGTACCCGGCTGCAATACGCCCCGGGGTATAAGACGTGAGAAAAAAGTTTTCCTTGCTTTGTGCAACAACAGACGGCGATATTCTGGACAAGTGCAGGTGGGCAGTCCTGGTGAACTATTAGGTCTTTCATTCAACTGATTTTGCCTGCAAAAAACATTTCAAGCTCAAACGCATGTGCAAAGAATGAACAACACTCTACAATGAACACGTCCTCAGGAACATGCCGAAAAAGAAGACATTGTCAAGGGACACTGAGCCGATAAAGTTCCCTGCCTGGCATACCCGAGCAATGTGAGAAAAATTGAATAAGCGCGAAGCTGCGAAGTGCAGTGAACCAATTAGTTCTGCTGAGGTTTTTAATAGTGTGTCGCTACCGCTCCTCTCTAGGTATACATGTATTTTACTGTCTTAGTTAGCCATAGTTTTGTTTCTCTGCAGTCTGTGCAGCTTATGTGATGTGACGTACTCTGCTCTGGTGCCTCATGGATGCTCACATAAGCAGTGACACAATCGCCAAAGATAAAAAATATATTTGTAACGGAAATTGCTCTAGTATGTAAGTAATGTGAGTGCAGCTACACCACCGGTCCCGAGAGGATGTACAGGCACTATTTTACAACACAAGACGACACAAACCGTTGCATCAAAGGCCCTTACAAAAGAAAGTGTGGGTACCGCAGCCTGCAGTTGTCGACATACGTAAATAACACTTTCAGTGTTGACAGAGTACACGTCTAGAATACGGAAACTAAATTCCAATATTCAATTCAAAAACAAAAACAAAACAAAAAATAGGTTTGACTCTCCCTATAGCTTCATTGTGCTACAGAACAAAACCATCCCTCTTGTGGGACATACATGTTGCATGTTCCTATTATACAAATGTGTATGTTGCTTTTTGAGGCATTTTCATGTGACTGGTGTGCTCGTATAGTTATCTGTGTATGGCAGCCATGCCTGTGGCGACAGACTACATTCGT
This sequence comes from Rhipicephalus annulatus, assembly GCA_013436015.1. NCBI lineage: Eukaryota > Metazoa > Arthropoda > Arachnida > Ixodida > Ixodidae > Rhipicephalus > Rhipicephalus annulatus. The sequence continues at coordinate 47,480 of WOVY01009276.1, forward strand.
TTCTACTTTCACAGCATGAGCAGATGATCGCAAGAACTTCGACAAAGGAAAAAAATGTCAACCAACCCATTTTATTGCCCTCAATGGTTCAACTGCACTTTCCCTATACACATATGGCAAGCCAGCGAGACCCTGGTGCACAGCTCACTACGTACTGTGCCATCTATTGCAGAAGGAGGACAGCCTTATTGATTTGCCTACCAAATCTGGAGACCAGTTCATACACTTTTTATTTTTCGACTGTGGCATGTAATTCAGATGTTGGCAACATTGCAGAACTGCTCCCATGCGATCAGGTCACCATCAGCTCACACAAATTCATGCAGATCAATAACGCCTGGTGTCTTTTCATTGAAGCTGAAATGCCAAACACTGCACGTAAGCAAATTGTGCGAGGTCTTGACATGCGTTTGGACAGAACCACATCAGCAAGCAGTTAGGCAGTCTACATAACATCCATAGAATTTATGGCACTTTATATGTCATGTGCTGACGTAGTTGCCAACAGAAGCATTAGCAAAAACTATTCCATTAAAGAAAAAGAAGTGATTTTGCTATCATCATTATTCCACAATGTACACAGCAATGGTTGCACCAACGCCTTTTGGCAAATACCTAAGTGCCTGACTTGTGAAATAAATGGCGCTGCAATTTTTTACATCTACTGAGTCTAAAAGAAGTTGCATATTATTAACATGTATTGGTGGAGTGCTTTTAAAATCTCTTCACTGTTGAGAGAGAGCAAACACCTTGTACTCAATGAATGTTCATCGTGGACGTTATATTTCTTCATGGCTATTCTTAAGGGCTTCCGTTGTGGAGGGGTTCAACTTTAAATTTACCCCTTTGTGTTCCAGCTGCTGGGGTGCCTGCTACGTGTAGCCAACAAGCAAGCAAGCAAGGACCGCTAGGCAAGCCACAATGAAGCATTAGAGAAGCAGTGCCAGATGGGAAAGGACGACAAGAAGCTTTGATTCCAGCGTGGTGATCAGTCAGAAGGGCCGGCGCAGTATTGGAATACTGTAACCAATTTCCCAGCTTTTCCGCAGAACCTACGCTTGTTGCAGCCCCTGCATCTCCGTGCAAGAAAATGTGGCCTAACGTAGCACGGAAGTCTGCTTCTGCTACCATACAATTTCACAATGCGCTGTCAGTAACACTTAAGGTCGCAGAAACAGACACTGCTCATAGATACCCTTCACTGCCAATAACTGCAGTGAGAAGCACCAGGGCTTCAGCTGTGACTGTTGTCGCTCAAGTAAGAAAACGCCCTGTGCGTGCTCCTGCACTGGTCGGTGGTGTGTGGATGCAGCACAAAGTGAAGAAGACTAAGTGTACTGCCGTGCCACTGTGCTCTGTTGCTTTTGAGCAGAGCCCAGCTTCTGACAAAGGGCCACCCGACGCCTGTGACGTAACATCCACGGTTAGCCCTCAGTGAGAAGTTGTGGTTCTGCGCAAGGGCTGCAGTGCGGCTGACACCAGCGCTTCCTCACCTCGTGGTGATCACCGTGTAGAAAAGGAGGTTAGGGCCGAAAATAATAAAGGGTGCAGTAACAAGAAAGCAGTTTGTGTGTGCACCACGAAGTGACGAAGACTGGGCGTACTGCCGTGCCACTGTGCTCTGCTGCTTTTGAGCAGAGCCCAGCTTATGACTGTGGGCCACCCGACGCCTGCGGCGTAACATGCATGGTGAGCCCCCAGTCAGAAGGTGTGGTTCTGCGCAAGGGCTGTTGTGCGGCTGACACCAGCGCTTCCTCACCTCGTGGTGAAGACCCTGAACAGGAGCAGAAAGCAACATCAGCAAAATTGTCAGACAGCCATATTTGCACAGGTGGAGGAAATCTTTGTGTAGGGAGCAAGTTCAGCACTTATAAGGAGTTTAAACATAGCTCTGAACGATGGAAAAGTGAAGGGTTCCTTCCGATGCGTATTAAAGGATCAGATAAAAACCCATTGTGTATTGAGAAAGATTTAAACAAAGCAGACTTCCCGTATGTTCGAGTTAAGTTTGTTGCCATGCAGGGTATCTAAATCCAAGGGGACAAAATATTCGGCCCAATCAACGCTTCAATGGTACAGGTTGCAACGCTGAACTTAAGCTTGCGCTGCAGGTTTCTCTACTGCCCTATTATGAAGTTGTAAATCTATTGGACGTGCACAACCATAGAATAGGTCCCGAGACTTTTGTATGGTACAATAATAATCGTGCATTAAGTGCTTCTAAAAAAGAGCAACTTCAGGACTTGATTTCTTGTAATGTGAAACCCAAAGACCTAAAGGATGCCTTTGTGAAGAAAACGAGAAAACACGTTACTTCTCGTGATATTACAAACTGGAAGCATAGAACAGTTCAAAAATTCAGGAAAATGCTTATCATTGAGCCCTTTTGTTAGAAAATATCAACGAATTGTTTTCTGAAAAGCCTAGGTGGAAGGTTCATATTGAAAAGAATACAGAAAGTGGTCTCTTGTACGTATTGCTTCAAATATAGCATATGGCCAAGTTACTAGAAAAATACCCTGAAGTGTTGTTCTTTGATGGTACATATAAAGTTAATAAAGAAGGGTATATCTTGCATTTGATTTTGTGTGAAGATTGAACAAGCCATGGGAGGCCTGTATGCTATGCATTTGTTCAGCGGGAGACATCAGAAATATTCAAGTCTTTCCTGAAGACAATCCTTTGTTTGAATCCTGTTGTAAAGGAGAAGTGCAAAATTGTGGTAATGAACAAATATTTAAATGAAATGAATATAATTAGGCAGCTCCTGCCCAAATGTAGAATCTTGTTGTGTTCATGACACGTTTTAAAGTATTTTTACACCAAAGTGATGCAGCATATGTCAAACAGTCTAGATATTAAATATGGTAAAGATATAATTACGAAACTGGTTTTTGCACATGCTGTAGATATATATCAAGAGCACTTGCAGGAGTTGGAAGAAGCACTTGAAGATGACAAAGCCCTCCTGGAGTACTTCTATAAAAATTTGCACAGCTGAAAGAGCATGTGGGTTCATGCTTGCCGTGCAAATGCATGTAGTTTAGGAAATAACACTAACAATCGAATGGAAAGCCATAATCAAAAGTTAAAGAATTATCTAACGCGGGATGCGCACTTAGTGGAAGCAGTAAAAGCTCTGAAAAGGTATGTGGCCTATGATGCTCTCGCACTCAGCCAGATGTTCTCACACTCGCACAGGTAGTTAATTTGAGACAACTTTCACCCCCCCCCGTTTTTGGGGGATGATTGAAGCTAGCCATGAGTCTTGTCGGCGGCTCTTAGTTCAAAGAATGAAGTAGAAAGAACCAAGCAGCATTTCATACCACATTCGGGCGCACGTTAATTAACCCCAGGAGAAAGAAATTCCCGGAGCCCTCCACTACGCCGTCTCTCATAATCATATGGTGGTTTGGAGATGGTAAACCTTACGTATAAAAAATAAGCATTTCATACCAGATTTTAATGCGCTGAAATCATCTTTTCTACTGTGGACAGTTTCAGTAATTACTTTTTCTAGGACTCGACTATGTCATTTCTTAGAGTTACAGAGTTGGCAGAATATTGCATGGGTGCCTCGAGCCTTATACATTTACTTCTTTCTTAGTGAACTAAGCCCTGTAGATAATACTGACGTTTAGGCATTTTAAACTTTCACTCATCATTCGAATGGGAGAAATTTTTTGCCTCTAGCGTCCCTTTCAGCTAAAGAAGATTTGTTCCTTTGTGGTTGAATGCCTAACTTCATTTCCTAAGCTGTGCTATGTGGAAGCACATACCTCGGCAAAATGAAAGCTAATGCGGGCAGCTGGTGAAAATTTACTTTTCTAACTGTGAATAAATTTTATATGATTGTATTAAAATGTTAGATGCTCGCAATGCATTCACAAATAGTTCATATTCTGAACATTTTCTAGAAAACAGCATCATTTCTAGTAAAAGTCTAAATGTTTGCTATGGGAAAGCTTGATTCCATTAGGCTGACTGCAGTTTGAGGCAGCAGTTCAGCATGGCCTGTATTAGTTTCATACTGTCTAAGTCTCTGGGCGGAGCCTGACCGCTACAGAGCGTGTTCTCGGGTGGCGGATAGAGAAACGTTTCATGATGTGAAGTTGCACAAAGCTGCTTCTTACCATGCTACAGGCAGTTATGCCCTCAGGCCAACAGGCATATACTCATGGTTTATAGTAGTAACAACCGTATGTTTGCTACTGTTAGCGGCCAGTGGTTTTTACTGATTGCCTGAATTTAAGTCCGTGCTGATACTTTGACATTGTGATGTGCGTGTAACATCTGTGCAGTGCTCATGTTGGTTACCAGTCATGACACCACAAGGACCTGCTGCCAGCCATCATGTCCTGGTCCTGACCTGCCTTTGGGAAGCTGACTAAGCCATCTAGGTTGGCGAGTGGGTTCCTGCTTCTGGTCACCAGCCACAATGATGCAGTCACCAGCCACCATGATGCATGCATGGATAGATCTGTCTGATATAAAGTGTTAATGCACGCCTGTTAATACGTCGTGAACTTGTTATAAAGAGCGCTACAACTAGACGAAGAAAGAAAAAACAGAAGCTGCAAGGGACATCGTGTCTCTTGCACCTCTATATATCAGATGTTCTGATCTCTCTGCTCACATTTGGAGGTTGTTTTCACACTATGACTGAAGCGCTCCTGTCCATTACTTATGGGTGAATTGGGCTTCTCATCTGCTTCAGCCAACAAATACGCCTGCAGACATTGAGCCTGCCACTGTGGATGACACCAGCATTGGAACTACTAGCGACTGTTCTTGTTCCAAATGTTCAGCAGAACTTCATTTAATTACGAAGCTTTGCTTGTATTAGTAGTTTGGTGATGGGTGTAGTTTCAGTGTGGTTGATTTGCTTTTAATCAAAATTACTTTCGTTTTAAATGTTTGACATTTGTGTGTGAAAAACTGGCTCATTCTTTCCTGAAACGCGACCCTGCCCCATTAACACGATCCTGCATCGCAGGCATGGTGGCTGAATGGCTGCAGCTGCTTCAATGTTGCCCAAGGATGTAGTGTTGATGTTTGAGAGCAGCAGCCATAGGCCATGTAGATAAAGTGGAACTGATTTAAACTCACTCAAGAAATAAGTTTCACCATGGAAACTCACTCGGACTCAAATTCACTAAAATTTAGCTCAACAGAACTAATTGAAACTTGCTAAACTGTTTCCAACCACTCTCACTTAGACTCAAACACACCAACATATTACTAGTTCAGCACACTCAGACTCGCGATTTGACTTGTGTCTGAGTGAGCAAACAGCTGTCACTGGCCGCAATCCAATAAGAATACTTTTATGAAATATGCAGCTCACATCAGAAGTATTCGCCATGAATGTCCCGCGAGAGAAATAGTGAAGGGAGGCCTTGGCGACCCTCTTATCTCCTAACTTGCGCCTCTCTTCAATACCCGCATGAACGGTTGTGTGTTGACGTATGCTTGACCAGACTTGATTACCAATGTAAGCAAAGATGACGTAAATAATAATGCTGATTGGTGGGTATATAGGAACATAGGATAGAAATAAAAAGTGGTGCTCACTAAGGCTCACCCAAGAAATACACGTTGAGCTTAGGGCTCACCACCTCAGACTCGCGAATATTTTACTCAATCGTATTCAAGCTCACTAAAATTTCCCTTAGCCAGACTCACTGTTCAAACTCATGTAATATTACTCAGCTGTACTCACTCAAACTCACGGCTCAGTTATAGTCCAAGTGAGCCTAGCAGCAGTAACGTCCAACGTGCCATGCTCAAATCAGCCAATCGCTGATACAATGGCTGTGATGAGTATTTTTTGAGCTTGTAGCGCAATTTGTCGAGTGATAGGAAAGCAATTTTCAGCTGAGTTCGAACATTTATTGAGAAATTATGGCCTCGTGCTGCGCAAAAATATTTGGCTCGCATGTTCTCAGGAGTCTTGACTACCAAATCACATTGGTGTGATGTTGAAATCCCTAGGTCCATTTTAGACTACGAAACGTCATGGCTTTCACTTTTATGTCTGTTTAGGGGTAGAGCAATTAACTGGCCAGAAAGTGTAAATAGATCTTTCTTTATTTGGAAACATGCAGAAGTATGATAAAATCAAGCTTCCTTTTCCTTGACTAATTTGAGTTGTATATGTATTTTGATATGGTGATTGAAAATCTCAGCAGGTGTGCCATTGCACTGCTTCGTGGCAAAAGCTTAGTATCGAGTTCTGGAGAATTTCTGTACGCAGCAGCTCAGACAATTGTTAATCTGGCTTAAAACTATGTAGTATATATATTGCATTCTCACTTTCAATTTTCGATATTCATCGAATATCAATAGGTTCATCGATATTTTTCACATAATAACAGAAATTTGCAGAAATTCATGCCTAAAAATAGTGTGACACAATCTTCACTAAAATGTGGCCATCAATTTATGAGAAAAAAAATTGCCCGCAGCTTCCCTCGGGGGAACACTGAGGAGGATGCGGAGCATATAATTGGTTAACGGGGTGTTTAAGTGCGACTTACTTGGGTCGATGGCTAATTTGGTTAACGTGGTTGTAAAATGGGGTGTTAAATTGCGACTTACTTGGGTCGATGGCTAAATTTGTTAACGTGGTTGTAGGAGGGGGTGTTAAATGAGTGAACACGTACACACGTATGCGAAAGGACGGCGCTGGTCGAAGGGACGTCGATCATTGTGTTTGTGGATTCGTTGGAATTCATTTCACCGCGACCTTGGACGTCGACGCGCCGTACAAATCAACCGACGAGCGGCAACTGAGCGAGCGAGCGCCGACCTTGAGTATATATACAGCGCGACGGCGCATGCACTGTCAGCTGTTGAATGTTCTCGATGAGAAGCGCGCGCGCGGCACAGATGGCGACGGCGCGACGGCGCATGCACTGTCAGCTGTCGAATGTTCTCGAAGGAGAAGCGCGCGCGGCACAGATGGTGGGCGACGGCGCGACGGCGCATGCGCGCGCGTCAGCTGTCGAATGTTTGAGAAGCGGTGCGGACGGCGCGGACGGCGCACTACAAGGCGCGAGTATAAGATGCTTCCGCATCTAAAAGTGGGACGCGTGTGGCCCATCGACCTATTAGGCATCTTTGAATAAGTGGGGCAACACCTGTCACGTTGTCTCATAAGGGCACTAAGTTGTAATTCTGCTGCCAAATTTCTTGCTCAAAAAGGCCCAATGGAAGCAGTACAGAGGAACACTTCTAAAACTGTAGGAAAAAAATTGCAGTGAACCTTAATTTCACAAGTTCTACACAATTCTGTGCCTCTGCCTGTGGCATTGAGTCTAGCGGCTCTGTCCCAAGGTCTTCACATACACAAACTCTTTCACCTTGTGTCTGTCTTGTCGGTAGGTGTAGATAATTTTGAAACTCGACGAAGACAAGGAGAAAACAGCAGGCATAGAAGAGTGCATGCATTCATAAGAAAATAAAGGAAAAGGAGAATATTGCTTTTCATTCACATTCAACGAAGCTGTGTCTATGCATGTCTTGTCTTGTTTCTGCAACGCATAAGGGCGAACATCTCAGTTAAGCCTGCATTTTCGCACATATATAAATTTGTGGTAATGAATTATGGCAAGCCACTTCAACGTGATGTCAATGCACTGAATGCTGTAAGTGCGTTTACAAATGCTGCATCATATTTATGAACTATATCCAGGTGTGACATATTTTCTTTTCTCATATCTTGCATGATTTGATGATCTTTAATATTGGTGTTCTCTTTAGGCTTCCTGACTGTATTAAGCAGCAATTTCGTCATATTTTTCCTTTGGCCCAAAATTTTAGCCACAGTGTCTTAGCCACAGCTTTTGGTCTCATTGCCTCTCCTCATAATGGTAAAAAAAAATTTTGGGACGTTAAACCCCACATATCAATCAATCAAAAAATAAAAAGAATGAGCGGTTTTGTGACAACCATCAAACATAAAAAAACAGTTATGCATGTATGCTATGTTGTTAGGCTATGCAAGGAACTGCTTCATGTTTCATTCGAGTGCACTTTCACAATGATTTTAGGCAGACATATTTTTGCAATTTAAAAGAAAATCTATAGTTGCATGCTGAAATTCTCTTAAATTTCAGAACAGAAGAATACCATAAATTTGGAACTTTAGCTACCTGGTACTAATATGACACCAGCTGAAAAAATATCAACAGAACAAAATGATTTTAAGCTCAACGTATCACTCGTACTATGCATTAAACGTGCAATATATAGTTTCTCAGTTTCCTTAATATTTCTGGTACAGCACAGCTGGAAGGCATTGTGCTGATGACAATGTAAAGAGGCAGAGAAAGTTTTGCTGGGAAAAAAGTTGGATGCATTCATCCTACCAACCCTCAAAAGATTAAGAAATTGATGCTCAGCAGTGGAACTTCCTCCACAACAACAAAAAACCTGCATTGAGCCATAGTGCATGCACACACCATCTCTCCAGCATTTCGCTCATGCACTCTGTCATGGCAGAATTTGGTACCAGTGCAGTGAACAGCTATAGGCCCTTGTTTGCAACATGTGTTGCATATAAGACTCCATCAGCTACAACGTTTGGTGAAAACTGTTTCATCGCCTTTTTTGTGTTGCCAATGCGTGATTAGACACTCTGAATTACGAGCTTTCCAGTGACATAAAAGAAATGTACATGAAAAATTATTTGGCTGTAGGAAATAATTTCCACAAAACCGTTAAGAAAAGGTAAATATTTATTGGTACAAGCACATTCCTGGAGCTAAGTACCCAGCTGCGCTGCATAACTTCTCAAGTCTTTTCTTATAATGTGCCAGCGCAGATGCTGTGTATCATACTGTTGCACAAGTTTTCTTTTTATTTTGGTGTACTTAACATTTTAAAACATTAGTAAACTGTTAAAACATATACAGTTTTGCAAATATTGACTGTTGAATCGAACACAATAAAATTAAATTTGGAATGTTAAATCACTGAATATTTCTACAGATCAAATCACACTTGCCTAAACCGCTCCAGTTGCCGTTTTTTGCAGAAATATGTTAATGCCCACGCCGTATGAATATACGGCATGCGATAATTTAAGCGTGAACAGAAGCATGTAGCTAAGGTGACATAAAAGCTGTCGCTAACAAGAGCCATGCGCTCCGCTGCTCTGGACAAGTGCGATTCCACCTGTACAGCCACAGTGGCATTTTTTTGGTGCATGAAATTCTCTATGTTCACTTTACATCTGGTCCATGATATAAAACAATGGAAAGAAGGAAATAAAAAGAATAACAAATAAAACCTTCTAGGTCCAAGTGAGAATAGAAGCCAAGCTGCTTTGGGGCAAGCAGGCATTCTACCCCAAAGCCACGTAACTGCTCGAAAATAATTTTCATGCTTTAAAAATATAGGCGTCTTGTATATACGCTTCAAAATACAAGTAATATCGCAGTAGTTCATGGTACAAATGTGCATTGCCACTGGCCATGAGAACGTGTGATTATCATAATGTTTCGTTGTTTGAAGCCAGTCACGAATAACAAAGGCACAAATGCTACTGGAGTATTCTCTTAGGACCACGTAGTGGGTGCATAACGAGTTTAAAGACATTTCATGCACATAGTTGCTCGTAGTTTAAAGCTTACTACCCAGTGCCTGTACTGCGTGGTCTATCCTGTGTCCTATCTCAGCGCTCTTCGAAGTAACTATGTGTACGTATCAACAAGCTCGCTTAGCCACCATTTATAAATCCATTACACAGACTGCAGCTATACGCGAAACCCTTACTGACACAAGCCACTTTAAACATTGATTACATAGTAATAGTCTGCAGTTTAAATTTTTCAAGTAATGTTATATTATAAAAAGTATGCACTAGGTGGGTGGAGTATGCACTAGGGATAGGATATCACTGTCATGTTCTACTCGAACTTTAATGGTCCCCTAATTTTTTTCACCAAACAATTGTAAAGTTCTGATATAGTATTGTTCCACATGCATGGTTATGTAAGTAATCATCCTTTTGGCCTATACTGGAAGAGTGGAGGGGGTGCTATTAGGAGTAGATTTTCAGGCTGTTAAGAGTGGTTGGACAAATCTGAGAGATTGTTGTGCAAGTATGCAAGTATTAGGGCATGTCAGTTCAGATTAAATACCTGACAAAGATCACAGACAGGCGTCCTGATAGATGTGGACTCTTGAAAGCATTTAATGCTAGGAAAGAAGTGATGCGTCATTGATACATCTGTTGAAACTTGGAAGGTCAGTAAAGTTTTTCGAGCATACTTATGTGACGCTTCTCGACGGTACATGACTGTGACATCGCACACTTTCACACTGCACATGTGTCTGTTTCCTAACATATTTGCTAGCAAAGCCACAACAGGGTGTTTATCAATTGGATTTTTTTTTCAAATTTCTTGACTTTTTCAGGTATTTCACAGCGATTAAAAGCAAACTCCATGACCATAATGTCTACTTGAAAAACTGCGCAGTGGAAAGAACACTTTAGCGGTAAAAATTAAAATATGAGGCACTCATATAAAACAAATCAACATGTTTTGCACACACACTCATAATGTTGTGAGTGTACATGGTAAATATGAAAAAAAAATGTTTGTATCTGGTCAAAATAAAACTTGTGACCCAGGCACTGAGGAAGTTGGCTGTTTGGTTTTAGGAACAACCACGACACAACCACACAAATAAAATCAACTACAGCTGCAAGTTTGAAAGAGCCTGCGATAGCCCAACAGTGCAGCCAATGCTGCTAGGAAATATAAAAGTGGCGCCATCTCAGGGCATTCATATAAAACAAGGATGCGGCAACCCGGAAAGTTGGCTTACTGGAGCACATTCCAGATTATTATAATGGCTATAGCCTGCAAGTCATTTAGGATCGGATTGGATTACCTTGACCTAGACTGCTGAATTTACTAATTATTTGCATCCTTGTCTAATTTGTACACATCTAAAATATACTTTTCAGCAAAAAAGAGTATTTACGTATTTTATATTTACGTATTTACGTATTTTTGTCTTCACAACAACTAACAACAACGTCGCAAGAACGAAACAGTACAGCAAAATTTACTTTATCCTTTTTTTTACTCTCTCGCTTTTCTTTTTTTACACAATGCACACAGGCTTGTTGGTGTTTTATTTCTTTGGGCTCCGACACGTGGAGCACAATGAAAGTCCTCAGACACCTGCAATAAAAGCTGGGGCAGCGTTTGAAGCGCTGATGTTTGAATATGGGGTGGAAAAAAGGAATCTGTCAGGCCGCAACAGTTTCCCCTATACCATAGGTAAATAAAAGATGCAAAATCGTGAGTTAGGCAAAGTGGTGAATGTTTATCGTAGAATATTTTACAAAAGAATGGGTTAAAAGCAGTTGGAGAAGGTCACAGCGTTGATTTCGCAACTGAAATTTATTCGGAAAAGGAAAGAACATATATAGAAAATATTGACTCATCAAAACTGTGCACGTGTACACATGTGTTACAACACAGAATGATTCATGTTCTTCATCTAGAAGAGTGTTACATGAAATACTTATGCACTTGTTGTTAGATCTAATGAGAGATGCTTCGGCTATTTCCCACATGCGCTAATCAACATGTCAATACTTGATAGTTATTTTCTACAAGTGGCGCACTCAAAGGGCTGGGCAGTATCGCAATAGTATTTAAGAGATACTTTTGAGTTTCTGTATTGCTGTATCGAGGCACTTTTCAAAAATGTATTTGTATCTCGGTAGTGAAATACCTTTACGGTGTATCGCATGTATCGCGATACTATCCAGGACACGGATATCCTGTTTCGTAAATGAGTTGAGACGTGTTGACAATGGAGAAAAATTTCTGCTGTGACCTTGGCAGTCCATGGCAAGATATGTACCCACCATTTCTACATTTCTGCTGAGGGCGAAACTGACTCCTACCTTCTTGAAAGCGAGCTAGTTGTTTTGCTACCCGCATCCCATTGTGTTCTTTCAGGCAGAACTGGAATGTGTTTGAATGATGGCCTGCTTCAGCGTGCCAAGAATGTTATACTGCCATATTGAATTCCAACGCAGATATTTTCATTGTGAGGAGCATTGTATACTGCACAATGGGCTCTGTTTTTAAAATGTATTTCCTCAAGCCATTTGAACGAGTAGTGCTTTTTTTCTCTACTTTATTCCCACTTTTCTTTTGCGGCGCCCATTTGAAAAACTGGAGCTTATTGCGAAAGCCACAAACCACCCAAAGAATTTGGTGCGTGGTGCCGTGTGCCATCTATGATACTTCTTTCTGCAGAGCATTTTTGAAAAACGCCAGCACAGCCAAACGGCGATTCGAAGGACATCTTTTTGAGTTTCCTTTCACATTCACTGTTTTGTACGTTCCTAATTCTTTCTGCCTTTTCTATCATGTTTCTAGAAAACACTAAACCCTCAACTGGAAGTTCGTTTGTTTATGGTTTCAGCACTTCACTTGAACTATGCTACTTCTAGCATAGCTAATACTGTTGCTGTTGAGTTTCGGATTTCGGTGTACAATGCGTGTGACTGATGCTCTCATACGGCATAGTTTTTTATTGCAACTGATATTTGTAAATATGTGGTTATTAACAATTACGTGCAATACAAGCATCGTTTGTAATGCCTTAATGGCTCTCAGAACACAGCAATAATATAATAAATCAATTTCATTTGCAAGTTTCAATGCGCTGCACATTTTAAGTATTATGCTGCACATAACAAATGTCTATATGGAGCATAACTATCCCTGACAGAGAGAAAAGTATTTTTGTATTTGTATTCCTGAATACTTTTTTTGTCTTTTTGCAAAAATATCTCTGAAATATCCTGTCACATCAATTACAAATTTATCTCAGTATCTGTATTTTATGCTTCCGAACCACCCATTTCTATATCTGTATTCCAGAATACGTTTTCGGGCATCTCTGCCCAGCTCTGAGCACACATCCTCATGGCTCACAATGAGCTGCCAAATGACACGTGATTGCAGCATCTGATAGCATTAGCTCATGCTCTCTTAAGCGCACGTTTATGTAACGCCCCATTTCACCTAAATATTCGCAGCCGCAAGACAGTGGAATCCCATAAACAACGCCAGTAGTGCAAGAAGCATATCTGTGGACATGACTGGAGACACATCTGTTCCCTTTCCCTGGCTGCTGACACAACGCTCTATCCACCAAAGTACACACGTTAGCACATTATTACGTGCTGAGAATATAATTTTTATGCCATAACGAGCACCAACATTTTTCAAACTGTGTGCTCTCCTGTGTATGTATGAAAGAACTGCCTGCCTCTTTATTTTGCTAATTTCTGGGGCATTAGAATCACAATGATGAAAGCTCTTGAGCTTTGAAATAAGTTTTTCCGACAAGGAGAATCCCGTCAATCGGAAAGCCAGAATTTGCAAGGTGAGCAACTTGTGTATCAAATGCGTGCGCCATAAGGTGCTCGCGTAACTTATGAAGAGCGGCACCCAGCACAGTTGACGCAATGGCTTCCTGCATGGTTTTGAGTGGCCAGAAATAAAATTCAGAAGTAAGACGGTAAGTTGGGCCAATCGGTTAGGATCAATCGTGAACTTACTTACAGCGCAACACCAGAATAAATACAGGACAGGGAAGGAGCAAAAGAGAAAGAAAAGACGGTGCTCACTCACAACTGTTGTTTATTGGTAAAAACGGGGTGAAAAGTGTATATATATATATATATATATATATATATATATATATATATATATATATATATATTTCTTGAAAGTCTTCCTGGATTCTGGTCGAGTTATAAGTCACCAGAAGAAGCGAACAAGCAAACGAAAAACGATGCTTTATTGCCAACGTTACGGCCGGGGACCGGCCTTCGTCAGGGCATACGTGCATATTACACTAACACGCACTTCTTAAAGACATAGCATGGGGGCCCCCAATTGTGAATCATCACTCTTAGCAATATTGACATACATGTTAACAAAAAGATATTCAGACATGCGCAGCATTTTGTTGATAGCGGAGAAGCAGCGTGCTATACAGAATATGGTAGGGCAAGGTGACTTGAAAGCATAGATACTAATAATATGATGGACACTTGTGATATCGCAACATTTGTGAATGACCAAAAAAGGCAATGCCATGGTAAGTTACGTTCGTTGTCAATAAAATATACATGAGCATAATATCACCATTGATGTCACAAATGTGGTAACAGAGTGTGCATGCATTCTGGTCAACTAACTAATGTGTCAACAATGACACCGCAACGTAATCATGGCAGGGGACAAACGTGTATGTGGGCTACGGCGGTTGGTTTATCTGATTTGCCGGTAAAAACGTAAGCCTCCCTGGGTTTTCGTTTATTCCAGATGCTATGGCGTTAAATTTATGAATAAGAAAAGATTCACGAACTTCCCTTTCGTAGTGCGATTTGAAACCAGATTCGAGTATTGTGGCTGTTATGTTGTCGAAAAAGTGACCCGGGGTAGCGAGGTGTTTGGACAGGGGAAGGCCAGGCAGGCACCTGACGTGTGACCTGTGATTATTAAAGCGCAACCGGAAAGCTGTCTCTGTTTGACCAATATATTGGAGGTCACACAATGAGCATTGGAGCAAGTAGGTTGCATTGCTCGTGTCACAGTCGAAATTGCCTTTTATCCAGAGAGTGAAGTTCGACGCAGAGCTCTTAACAATACGCGACGTGGTCATGTGGGGGCACACCTTGCAGCGTGCCTTGTTGCATGGGTGACACCCCACTGGGGCTGGCGTTGATAGTTTGGATGACGTAAGTATGGCTCGTAGGTTTCTCGATCGGCGGTAAACTGCTCGTGGAGGCTCCGGGAAGACGTCTTTGAGACGATTGCTCTGCATTAGTATGTTGTAGTGCTTTTTGAGGATCGCGTTAGCATTTGGAATTGACGGAGAATGTGTCAGAAATAAATTGATGTGTTTCCGGTGCGCAGGTTCTTTATTTGATTTTAGAAGCGCTCTTCGGTCAATTGCATCGGCGCGCATAATCGCATTGTCGATAATCTGAGGCGGGTACTGTTGTACAGTTATGGCATCACGAAGCTTATCACAGTTTTCAACAAAGTCTGAATTTTCAGAGCACAGTCTTTTCAAACGAAGTGCTTGACTGTAGGGTATACTCGTCTTACAATGTTTTACATGGCTGCTTTTGAAATGAAGGTATCGGTGAGCGTCGGTGGGGTTTCTGTATACTTTAGTAGATACTTTTCCCCACAAAGGGATACTGTTACATCCAGGAAACAGATGGACGCCTTCGAGTACGAATGTGACAATGAAATGGATGGATGAACCTTGTTAAAGTCTGCAATGAAAGTCATTAGTTCCGCTTCGCCGTGATGCCAGATAAAAAATATGTCGTCTATAAAACGTTTGTAGTAATATGGCTGTAGTCTGCGCGTTGAAAGAAAATGATTTTCCAATTGGCCCATAAATATATTCGCGTAATTTGGACCAATTTTGGTGCCCATTGAAGTGCCACTAACTTGTACGTAGTGAACACCGTCAAACTGAAAATTGTTAAACTCCAGCATGAGTTTTAATAATGTGGCTAATGTACAGCTATCAACCGATTTGTCACATGATGAGTCGTTATAAGCATCCACTACTGCACGAATGCCGTCTTTGTGGGGAATATTAGTGTAAAGTGACGCAACATCCAATGTTACCAGAAATGAGTCAGCAGGTATATTCAGGTCGATGATGTCAGCGAGGAAATGAGAAGTGTCCTTCAGATAGGATGGAAAAGTTGGAGGTAGTATACTAATCAGGCCATCGACATAGCTTGAAAGTAGTTCGGTGACAGTGCCAATGCCTGACACTATAGGACGACCGGGGTTATTGGGCTTGTGTATTTTAGGCAATAGGTAAAACCTTCCTGTAACAGGGCTCAGTGGGACTAATGAGTACTTTGCTTTATCGGGAAGTTTGTCATCCAGTATTAAATGCTTGATTGTATCAGTAACGATGTACTTAAATTTTCGGTGGGGTTTTCACTGAGTCGCTTGTAAAACGTGTCATTATCTAGCTGTCTCTGAGCTTCACAAACGTAGTTCGTTGTGTTCATTTTCACGATTGCGCCTCCTTTATCAGCGGGTTTTATTACAATATCTGTGCGTTCTTGTAAACATTTAACTGCATTCCGTTCTTTGAATGTGAGGTTTCCTTTGAATGAAATGCGGTTCCCATAAGCCTGCAGGATGTCACCCTGAACTGCAGAAATGTACATATCGAGGAATTTATCGTGTTGTGTAGGCGGCGTCCAGTGTTGATGGGAAGACATGTTACTCTTGGATGATGAACGTTTATGGAAGAATTCGCTTAGCCTCATACTGCGCGCGAATTCATCTAAGTCTTTTACCAAGTTAATTCATTGTAGCCGCCAGTAGCTTGACAGAAGTTCAAGCCCCGAGCAAGCACACTCATTTCTGAGTCAGATAAAACCACGTTTGAAACGTTTACTACGTTAGGTCTAGCCGATAGTTTGTCTCGACTAGAACAGGATGATTCGACGGGAAGGGAATCTGCGTTGGTCAGTGGTTTTGGAAGGGTAATGTGGTCACGCAAAAACTTTTTTGCTTTCTTCTGCTCAATTTCTAATTGTTTTCTCTGTTCGTATTGAACCAGCGAAGCCGATTCAGAGGGATCCAACATACGGGCCTTGCGCAACTGTCGTTCACTGTTTAGCAACGCTTTGACAGCTGAATTATAATGGTCGATGATGATGCGCATGAGAGCTAGGGACGCATTCTTTAACGTTTCGTTCCATTTCTCGACGTTGCGTTGTGACATTTGGGAAGTTGCTGGTTTGAGCCAAATCACAAATCCTTTCGGTACAGTCAAGGCGTTTAGATAGGTTTTTAGCGTAGATGCGTGAAGTTTGTATTTTACACGTTTTTCCACAATTTTTCTAATTCTGAGAAAGTCACGACTCTGAATAGGGTTGTCGCATGAGGTCGGTATTAGTCAATTCTTTGAAGATACAGTGCTTTTCTCACGATTGCAATTTCTTAAAGGGTACCGGTGAGACAAAGAAATGTTTCCAGACCTTTCACGAGTGGAGAGTCCTTGGTTCTTTGCTTTCGCAGCAACTGTGGCGTAGGTAGATTTTTCTTGCGTCAGTGGCTCGGTGTAGATTTCGGGCACTTGGAGGCGTTGGGGTGAAGATGAGCGGGGTGAGGACGCAAGCTCCGCAAGACCAGGTTGGTAGGCATTGGAGGATTGCTTCATGGGACCACTGGGCATGTGGTCTAGCCAAGAGGAAGACGAGGCGTCCGTTGCGTTCCGAAAACACAGCTGCTTGATGTGGCCAGCCATCAGTGCAACGCCCTCGAAGTTTGAGTGAAGGCCGTCTGCCGCGAGGACGCGCACCGAAGGAAACCATTCCAAGGCATGGTCCAGAAAGAACACCCGGTCAGAGCGACAGCAGAAGCTCCGTAGGCGGTCGTTGAAATCACAGGCTTCGCGGTTACAGTGGCGGACAATTGCTTCATCGTGCTTGTCACGACGGCGGTTTAAAGCACGGGGTAGTAATAAAGTTGCATAGATTCGGCTTATCATGGGGCGTTTCGACAGATTGAGTTGTAGCAGGGCCTTGTACTTGTGGAACGTTACACGTCTAGTGCTGTGAACCAAATCATTCGTTCCAACATGAAGAATCAGAGTTGTCGTTGAAGATGGCACGAAGTCCAAAACAGCCATGTACGTCACGTATCACAGCGCCAAACTGTGTGAGGAACGCAGTAGTGCCCTCTCGAAGAGGGTCGAAATGCTGAAACATATACTTCGTTTGGGAGTCGCCAATGACAGCCGTAGAAACTGTCGTCTTCGGGAATTTCCATTTGATCCTTTTTGTTGCCGTCCTGCCAGAATCCATAGGTATTTGGTATTTCTTGAAAGTCTTCCTGGATTCTGGTCGAGTTATAAGTCACCAGAAGAAGCGAACGAGCAAACGAAAAACGATGCTTTATTGCCAACGTTACGGCCGGGGACCGGCCTTCGTCAGGGCATACGTGCATATTACACTAACACGCACTTCTTAAAGACATAGCATGGGGGCCCCCAATTGTGAATCATCACTCTTAGCAATATTGACATACATGTTAACAAAAAGATATTCAGACATGCGCAGCATTTTGTTGATAGCGGAGAAGCAGCGTGCTATACGGAATATGGTAGGGCAAGGTGACTTGAAAGCATGGATACTAATAATATGGTGGACACTTGTGATATCGCAACATTTGTGAATGAACAAAAAAGGCAATGCCATGGTAAGTTACGTTCGTTGTCAATGAAATATACATGAGCATAATATCACCATTGATGTCACAAATGTGGTAACAGAGTGTGCATGCATTCTGGTCAACTAACTAATGTGTCAACAATGACACCGCAACGTAATCACGGCAGTGGACAAACGTGTATGTGGGCTACGGCGGTTGGTTTATCTGATTTGCCGGTAAAAACGTAAGCCTCTCCTGGGTTTTCGTTTATTCCAGATGCTATGGCGTTAAATTTATGAATAAGAAAAGATTCACGAACTTCCCTTTCGTAGTGCGATTTGAAACCAGATTCGAGTATTGTGGCAGTTATGTTGTCGAAAGAGTGGCCCGGGGTAGCGAGGTGTTTGGACAGGGGAAGGCCAGGCAGGCACCTGACGTGTGACCTGTGATTATTAAAGCGCAACCGGAAAGCTGTCTCTGTTTGAACCAATATAATGGAGGTCACACATTGAGCATTGGAGCAAGTAGATTGCATTGCTCGTGTCACAGTCGAAATTGCCTTTTATGCAGAGAGTGAAGTTCGACGCAGAGCTCTTAACAATACGCGACGTAGTCATGTGGGGGCACACCTTGCAGCGTGCCTTGTTGTATGGGTGACACCCCACTGGGGCTGGCGTTGATAGTTTGGATGAAGTTAGTATGTCTCGTAGGTTTTCTCGATCGGCGGTAACTGCTCGTGGAGGCTCCGGGAAGACGTCTTTGAGACGATTGCTCTGCATTAGTATGTTGTAGCGCTTTTTGAGGATCGCGTTAGCATTTGGAATTGACGGAGAATGTGTCAGAATTAAATTGATGTGTTTCCGGTGCGCAGGATCTTTATTTGATTTTAGAAGCGCTTTTCGGTCAATTGCATCGGCGCGCATAATCGCATTGTCGATAATCTGAGGCGGGTACTGTTGTACAGTTAGGGCATCACGAAGCTTATCACAGTTTTCAACAAAGTCTGAATTTTCAGAGCACAGTCTTTTGAAACGAAGTGCTTGACTGTAGAGTATACTCGTCTTACAATGTTTTACATGGCTGCTTTTGAAATGAAGGTATCGGTGAGCGTCGGTGGGTTTTCTGTATACTTTAGTAGATAATTTTTCGCCACAAAGGGATACTGTTACATCCAGGAAACAGATGGATGCCTTCAAGTACGAATGTGACAATGAAATGGATGGATGAACCTTGTTAAAGTCTGCAATGAAAGTCATTAGTTCCGCTTCGCCGTGATGCCAGATAAAAAATATGTCGTCTATAAAACGTTTGTAGTAATATGGCTGTAGTCTGCGCGTTGAAAGAAAATGATTTTCCAATTGGCCCATAAATATATTCGCGTAATTTGGACCAATTTTGGTGCCCATTGAAGTGCCACTAACTTGTACGTAGTGAACACCGTCAAACTGAAAATTGTTAAACTCCAGCATGAGTTTTAATAATGTGGCTAATGTACAGCTATCAACCGATTTGTCACATGATGAGTCGTTATAAGCATCCACTACTGCATGAATGCCGTCTTTGTGGGGAATATTAGTGTAAGTTACGCGAATATATTTATGGGCCAATTGGAAAATCATTTTCTTTCAACGCGCAGACTACAGCCATATTACTACAAACGTTTTATAGACGACATATTTTTTATCTGGCATCACGGCGAAGCGGAACTGATGACTTTCATTCCAGACCTTAACAAGGTTCATCCATCCATTTCATTGTCACATTCATACTCGAAGGCATCCATCTGTTTCCTGGATGTAACAGTATCCCTTTGTGGCGAAAAATTATCTACTAAAGTATACAGAAAACCCACCGACGCTCACAGATACCTTCATTTCAAAAGCAGTCATGTAAAACATTGTAAGACGAGTATACCCTACAGTCAAGCACTTCGTTTCAAAAGACTGTGCTCTGAAAATTCAGACTTTGTTGAAAACTGTGATAAGCTTCGTGATGCCCTAACTGTACAACAGTACCCGCCTCAGATTATCGACTATGCGATTATGCGCGCCGATGCAATTGACCGAAGAGCGCTTCTAAAATCAAATAAATAACCTGCGCACCGGAAACACATCAATTAAATTCTGACACATTCTCCGTCAATTCCAAATGCTAACGCGATCCTCAAAAAGCACTACAACATACTAATGCAGAGCAATCGTCTCAAAGACGTCTTCCCGGAGCCTCCACGAGCAGTTTACCGCCGATCGAGAAACCTACGAGACATACTTACGTCATCCAAACTATCAACGCCAGCCCCAGTCGGGTGTCACCCATGCAACAAGGCACGCTGAAAGGTGTGCCCCCACATGACCACGTCGCGTATTGTTAAGAGCTCTGCGTCGAACTTCACTCTCTGGATAAAAGGCAATTTCGACTGTGACACGAGCAATGCAATCTACTTGCTCCAATGCTCATTGTGTGACCTCCAATATATTGGTCAAACAGAGACAGCTTTCCGGTTGCGCTTTATTAATCACAGGTCACACGTCAGGTGCCTGCCTGGCCTTCCCCTGTCCAAACACCTCGCTACCCCGGGCCACTCTTTCGACAACATAACTGCCACAATACTCGAATCTGGTTTCAAATCGCACTACGAAAGGGAAGTTCGTGAATCTTTCCTTATTCATAAATTTAACGCCATAGCGTCTGGAATAAACGAAAACCCAGGGAGGCTTACGTTTTTACCGGCAAATCAGATAAACCAACCGCCGTAGCCCACATACACGTTTGTCCACTGCCGTGATTACGTTGCGGTGTCATTGTTGACACATTAGTTAGTTGACCAGAATGCATGCACACTCTGTTACCACATTTGTGACATCAATGGTGATATTATGCTCATGTATATTTCATTGACAACGAACGTAACTTACCATGGCATTGCCTTTTTTTGTTCATTCACAAATGTTGCGATATCACAAGTGTCCATCATATTATTTGTATCTATGCTTTCAAGTCACCTTGCCCTACCATATTCTGTATAGCACGCTGCTTCTCCGCTATCAACAAAATGCTGCGCATGTCTGAATATCTTTTTGTTAACATGTATGTCAATATTGCTAAGAGTGATGATTCACAATTGGGGGCCCCCATGCTATGTCTTTAAGAAGTGCGTGTTAGTGTAATATGCACGTATGCCCTGACGAAGGCCGGTCCCTGGCCGTAACGTTGGCAATAAAGCATCGTTTTTTGTTTGCTCGTTCGCTTCTTCTGGTGACCTTTATATATATATATATATATATATATATATATATATATATATATATATATATATATATATATATATATATATATATATATATATATATATATATATATATATATATATATATACATATATAGGTAGGTACTGGCAACCTACATCACAACATGCGCAGAATACGAGGTGCACCGAGGTAGCGTTGTCACACTCATGGCAATAAACAAGATTGGCCTAAATAACTTAATTCTTTTTCATGCAGAGTGACGGATGGTTCACTAACGCACTTGCTATCCCTAATATTTATATTGTTACGCATGCCTTGGAAGAAAACAAAGATGGGTGAACATGCTGGCTGCCCCAAGCTGGAGGAAAAAAGAAGACGACGACACTGCGATCATCAACCTGTTGGCCGCTTCGGCGCTTCTCTTCGCGACCAAAATAAACGGCCCCCTTCAGCCGTATACGTCCTGGTCCTCCTTGTGCGTAACAGATTGGTGGAGGTGCTGGGTAAAACAAGCCCAACGACGGAAGCTTTTCTACCTGGACTACGCCGCAGCCGCCGCCTTGCCGGACTCCCGCCTGCACCGATCGTAATGGCCCAAGATCAGCCATCTAACGCTTCAAGGCCAACTCCAAAGGGTTCCGTGCCCTACTACCGAGTCCCGCCAACCTTTGGAGGAAAATCGGGAGAGGATGTCGACGCGTGGCTCGTCCAGTACAAGCTAGTCAGCAAGTCCAACGGCTGGGATGCCGCCGCTCAGCTCAGCAATGTGGTCTTTGGCCTTACGGATACTGCGCTCGTGTGGTACGAAAACCACGAGGCCACACTGACGACGTGGGACGTTTTTGTTGCAGAGCTGAAAGCGTGTTTCGGTGACTCGAGCGTCAAAAGGAAGTGGGCAGAGCCGACATTGTCTCAACGCGCGCAGCTTCCCGGTGAGACACGTACCACGTATATAGAGGATGTGCTGAAGCTTTGCAAGGTGGTCAATGATCAGATGTCAGAAGACGACAAAGTAGGGCATTTGCTGAAAGGCATAGCCAAAGATTTATATAATTTTCTCATCGGAAAAGAGCACCTGAGCTCGGTGTCCGACGTGATTCAGCATTGCCGAACTTTCGAACTGCTGAAAATGCGCTGGATCGCTCCGAAGTTCGGCCAGCTCACAAATGTTACAACGGTTGCCAGCATCGACACGAGCACCTGCCCAGACCTGTCCTCGACGATTCGAGAGATTGTTCGTGAAGAACTTCTTCGCTATAGAGAACAGACGCATTCAGCAGTTGATCACCATTCTGTAAACGACCAACATTCGGTATATGTGCCACGTGAGGCTGTGACTGCGCCACCGCCTTCTACGACCCCTTGGCAATCGATGGTTAGTGCAGCTGCTGTTGAGTACAGTGAACCCCCACAGCCAAGGAGAGCACCCCGCTTGCCAGCTCCTCGCCATGACCGACGCCCCCAGCGTCCGCCTTCTTCGCGACGTCCGGTATATCCCTATGATATACGGAACGAACCGACCCACTACGCCAGGGAAGACGATGTTCGATTCATCGACGAACAAAGAGAGTTTCGACCTCTCACAGTTTGCTATTCCTGTGGTGTACCAGGACATATTTCGCGATTTTGCAACCGTCGATGTGTAGCCCCACGGTATGGCTACCCACCACACTTTGCACGGCCTTCCGAACTGACTTCGCGATGACCCGCGAGCAACGTACTATGGCCCACCACAACACTTCACACGATCGTCTGATCGACCGCACGACGACCCTACGACAACACACCTGCTGCCACGTGACGACTACTGAACACGCAGCTTCCGGAACCACTCCCCTACATCTGACAGGAGCTTGACGCCTCCACCGCCTCGTGTTCCCCGTTCTCCTTCACCACGGCGTCGCAAGACGTCTCCTTTGCCACCGGAAAACTTGCAAGCGCGGCCGATGGAGGTGAGGTCGCCGGAGACGTGCTGATGTCAGAAATACTTCCTGTGTTGATGCTCAAGAACAAAGTACGTGTTTTTGTTGACGGAGCGCCTGTGATGGCTTTGGTGGATAAGGGGGCAACCATTTCGGTCATGAGTGCGTGTTTTAAAGATACCTTGGGGCGGAAGGTTTTATTTAAGTGGAATCAAGCTTCGAAGTTTTGCGGAGTGAGTGGTGAGGCACTGCCTCCTGTTGGTTTGTGTCAAGCTGACGTATTTCTCGGAGGCCACGTTATCCCAACGAAGTTCGTGATTATTCCGCAGGCGGCACATGATGTTATTTTGGGTATGGACTTTTTGAGAGAGTGTGGTGCGACTGTCGACTGCCGCACAGGGACAATAGTCTTGAGTGATGAAGTTCCGCCAGCACTCTTGGCAAACCCTGTGGATGGTGAGACGGCATTGTGTGTCTGTGGTGACACTATCATACCGCCGTTATCGACCGTTTGTGTACCTGTTGGTTGCAGCGACAGCTATTCCGCCAACTTTGATGCCAAACGTAGAACCAGTGTACACCAACTGCATGAAAAAGAATGTGTTGATCCCACAATGTGTGGTGTCGATCAGACGTTGACGCGCTGGTTTATGGACTGTGAATTGCTCTACAGAACCCGTGATGTTACCAGATGGTCTAAAGTTAGCCGTCGTCAGTGCACAACACGAGGCCTTACTGGTGACCGAGCTTAGAGATGCGCCGGAAGAGCATCGTAGTCACAGTTTTGAAACGGCTCTTCTGTCAATGGTGAATATGTCGCTGAGCACAAGTGAACGCCGAACATTGGTCAATGTACTTTCGAAGCACGTCTCTGCATTCGACTTTGCGCAGAAAGACAAAGCGCCCCTAATCCCTGCTTCTCGGACATGTCACACTATCAACACGGGTTTGGCCAATCCGATTAGACAAAAGCCATACCGTGTTTCGCCATCCGAGCGGCGGATTATTAATGAGCAGGTGAACGAAATGATTGAAAATGGTATCATTCAAGAGTCGGTAAGTCCATGGGCAGCTCCAGTAATTCTCGTTAAAAAGAAAGACGGATCCTGGAGATTTTGCGTCGATTATCGCCGATCGAATGCTGTAACAAAAAAAGACGTGTACCCACTTCCACGTATTGATGATGCCATAGACTGTCTGCATTCGGCCTCTTACTTTTCCTCTGTAGACTTAAGATCAGGCTACTGACAAATTCCCATGCATCCTGAAGATAAAGAAAAGACAGCCTTTGTAACTCCTGACGGTCTTTTTGAATTCAATGTGATGCCATTTGGACTGTGCAACACGCCGGCGACGTTCGAGCGATTTATGGACACTGTTCTTCGTGGCTTGAAGTGGAGCATTTGCATGTGCTATCTCGACGACGTCGTCAGCTTTGGCCGCACCTTCAGCGAACACAATTCACGTCTGGATACTGTTCTGACTTGCATAAGAAACGCTGGCCTTCTTCTTAACTCAAATAAATGCCCCTTCGGAGACCGACAAACCCTTGTTTTCGGACACCTAGTTGATAAGGAGGGCATTCGTCCAGATCCCCAGAAGACAGCAGCCGTTGAAACACTTAATGTGCCGCGCTTTGTGAAGGAGCTCCGCAGTTTTTTGGGCTTTGCTCCTATTTTCGCCGCTTTATACCTAAATTTGCCGATGTCGCGTATCCGCTGACATGTTTGCTACGGAAGAATACTCCCTTCGAGTGGACTCCGGAGTGCGACTCCTCTTTTCGTCAACTGAAGTTCCCCCTGACGTCACGGCCTGTTGTATAACACTTCAACCCATCAGCTCCAACCGACCTGCACACAGATGCCAGCGGCATAGGAATCGGTGCCGCCCTAGTTCAACGCTATGGTAACCACGAGCACGTGATTGCATACGCAAGTCGTTCCTTGAGTAGGCCGGAGCAGAATTACACTGTCACAGAACAAGAATGCCTCACGGTGGTATTTGCGATTCAGCGGTTTTGGTCTTACTTATATGGACGCCCTTTTACAGTCGTCGCCGACCACCACTCATTGTGTTGGCTCGTCAACCTTCGGGATCCTTGCGGCCATCTAGCGCGCTGGGCACTTCGGCTCCAAGAGTATAACTTCATAGTCTCGTACAAAAGTGGTCGACGACACGCCGACGCAGATTGCCTTTCGCGCATGCCATTAAGCACTACAGAGTGTGACGCCGATGACCTCGATCACCTCGTAGCTTCTGTGTCACCAAAGTTTCCCGACCTCAGTACTTTCAAAGATGAACAGCGAAAGGACACCAGGCTATCATCGCTTTGCACAGCTCCTACGGCATGCCATTTCTGTGTACGCAACGGACTCCTATATAAGAACTTTTCCAGCACTGGCGTACGTTTCCTCCTGGTAGTGCCAGAAAGCCTTTGGACAGCGATTTTAGGTGCTATGCACGACGATCCTACGTCCGGACATTTAGGTTCTGCGCGGACACTTTACCGTGCTAAGGAAAGCTTTTATTGGCCAGGAATGCGACAGTCAGTCGAGGCGTATGTCGCCAGCTGCACATAGTGTCAACGCCACAAACGCCCGTCTACTGCTCCGGCTGGTCTTCTACAGCCCTTGCCACCTCCGAGCACACCTTTCCAACAGGTGGGCATTGACCTCATGGGCCCTTTTCCAAAGTCGGCTAAGGGCAATCGCTGGATAACTGTATGTGTCGATTACCTCAGGCGCTACTGCGAGACGGCGGCCATACCAACCGCAACGGCCAGCGACGTCTCTGTGTTCCTGCTGCAGCACGTTATCCTCCGACATGGCCCACCTCACGTGATCATCAGTGATCGTGGGCGACAATTCACGGCAGATATAGTAGAAGAGCTGCTTCGATTGAGTGAGTCCCACCTTCGTCACTCGTTGCCATACCATCCGCAAACAAATGGGCTCACGGAGCACACCAACCGAACAATTGTAAACATGCTCTCTATGTATGTGGCATCCGACCACAAGAACTGGGATGACGTGCTATCATTTATAACGTACGCGTTCAACACCGCTAGGCACGAGACAACAGGCTGTAGCCCCTTTTTCTTGATGTACGCACGACCGCCATGGCACACACTCGACACAGTTTTGCCATTCTCGGTGCACGAGAACCTCTCAGTCACCGATACCCTCTGCCTTGCAGAAGAGGCGCGTCGTATTGCTCGTCTACGCACTTTGGCATCACAGGAAAAATTGAAGGTACGCTATGACGTCCGCCACCGGCCTGTAACTTACCATCCAGGCGACTTAGTGTGGCTGTGGACTCCGGTACGATGACGCGGGTTATACCAAAAGTTCTTGGCCACAGACGACGAACCGTTTGTTCACGGAAGTCAAATACACAATAGCTCGCCTCACGAGAAGTGGTAGAAGAGGCGCTAAAACTCAAGCAGTCCATGTCGCTCGACTGAAGTTGTACACAGCAAGGTGAATCGGTTACCTCGCCCAGCGGGCTTCGTCTGCGAGGGGAGGAATGTTACGCATGCCTTGGAAGAAAACGAAGATGGGTGAACATGCTGGCTGCCCCAAGCTGAAGGAAGAAAGAAGACGACGACACTGCGATCATCAACCTGTTGGCCGCTTCAGCACTTCTCTTCGCGACCAAAATAAACGGCCCCCTTCAGCCGTATACGTCCTGGTCCTCCTTGTGCGTAACAATATGATATGCCTCAGCGATTTCTCTTGTTAGCTGGTTAGGATGCTTGAAGATGATGATGGTTCTCTCAAAAATGTGTGGACAACTGCAAGACCTGCAATTTTCCGGCAGATGAAGTCGCGCGATCACTTGAAGAATTAACTCATGGTCCCTTAAACGAACATTCACACATCGTTTCGTTTGTCCCACGCACTCCCTACCACACGATAATGGAGTTAAATACACAGCTTTGTTTACGCATGCGATGCACTTGTTTTTATGATTCACAGCACATCTTCCTTTGGCTTGTTTGTTCCTCAGCGCATTATCAACCATCGGTCAAATGCGACCTACCTTAAGTTTGGCGGAAAAAAGAACGTCGACGCCATTCCTTGAGCCTACGTTTTTCAGCCCATGTGCTAATTTGTATACGTAAGAATAAACTGCTCTTTTTCTTTTTTTCATCAGAATTTTCTTGAGCTCCTCTGTGTTTCACGAGCCTAACACTCCGAACCATTGACTCACACACAGACGAAATCGCCTTGTCAGGATACCCAGCATCTACTAAGTGTTTTACCTGGTTATGAAAAGCAGCATTCAACACGTGCACACAGGATTTCCCGAGCGACGCATATAAGATTGTCTTTGCAATCGCTCTCTTCACAATCTTAGAATGGCGAGACTTGTTGTTTAAGATAGGCTTCACTGATCTTGGGTCATATTTCCAACACAAATGATTTTTACCAAAAGTTAGCTTTAGGTCAAGAAACTGTAGCTCGTAATCCTTACAGACTTCGTGAGGGAATGTGAGGCCTATACCATGCTGACTGAACAATTTGAGAATGTGATCAATGTCCTGATCACATTTGACAATGTGATCAATGTCCTGTTATTATGGGAAAAAATTACAAAATCGTCGATGTAACGAAAAACAGCACTGCAGCACTAAGGTGACCTTCCAGCTGCCTTTCAATGTAGCCTAAAATAATGGCACTAATATTAGGGGCCACGCTCGACCCTATGCATACACCAGACTTTTGTACATGAAGATCCCCCCACCATGACACAAAGGTATTTTCAAGGTAAAATGACAAAAGTTCAAGAACTGATTTAAAGAAATACCGCAATCATCTATGAAGGATTAATCATCGTTGTCAAACACAATGCAGGCTTGTACGCATTTCATAACTTGACAATGCGGAAGGGAAAAATATAAATTTTCCACGTCGACACTGAAGGCGCTACGTAGGCTCCTCGAGTTATTTTGAGGTACTCGCATACAGAATCCGAATTACGTATGCGGAAAGGGTCAACATTATTGAGGCATGCTAGGCTCTTTTGCAGAAAACGCGAAACATCTAACTGCCAGCTACCTTTTTCCGACACTGTGGCCCGGGAAGGCACGTCTTCCTTGTGCGATTTCACCGGAAAGTAAACTTCTAACTCCAGGTTTTTTGCCCTTTTTACGCTGGCTGCCAAACGTTGCAGATTCATTCCTTCTAAAAAGGATAGCGCTCGGTGTTTTACTTCTGTGGCCTTAACACTGACACGCCTGAAATTTTTTTAACTGCGGCCTCACTCTTCTGTGAACAGGCTTCCGAATTCATAATGGCAAAGTATCCTTCTTTGTCGGCTACTTGTACATGCAGTTTGTTTTCACAAAGAAAATCAACTAGCGGCCTTAGTGAGCCCGTGCCCCCCCCCCCCCCCCCGCGCCTTTCCCGTTCTGGCAATGGTATCAATACAGTCCGAAACACACCTTGAACGTTCATCTTCCTTGGCACACCTTGAGACCACCCTCGCTGTGGCTACCTTTTCAAAGGTATTCAGGCGGGGTTTGAAGCAGTACTTCGGGCCAAGTCCCAGCACCCTCTCATGTTTCTCCGGTATTGGCGTTGCGCTAGGTTAAGCACATGGCCGTGTACCAAGTTTGCTTTCTTCTTCACCGGAAGCGTCGGACGTACAATGCGTCAGAGGAACTCGCTGCTGAATTCGGCCGTGTCGCACCACTGTCTGTACCGGCGTGAACCAGGGTAGTGATCCAGATAACTCGAACATGCAATACGAAGTAGGTCCTTAAGCATCCTAACTGGTCGCTACCATTCAGACTTGAGAATTTTGCATATCCTTCGCGAATGTCCATCCGAAGGCTTCAGCCAACCGCACAACACCTGCACCTCGGCCGGGCAGTAATAAACAACGGTTGTGAGTCAGCGCGGTCTTTTCTTTCTCTTTTGCTCCTTCCCTGTCCTGTATGTTTTCTGGTGTTGCGCTGTAAGTAAGTTAAAATTCAGAATTGGCTTTATGAATCTAGGTTGGTCTTGCTATATATGTGATCTTTGACGAAAACCTGTTTTAAATCGAGAAACTGTAGCTCATCAATTTTTGGCAACTACAAAGTGAAATGCTGACATCCCGTTAACCAGTACAGAGCAATTGTTAACGCCCAGTAGAACTAAGAAGTCATGAACATATCAAACAACGTGTAATGATAACCAATTCAAATGCTTTTGCAGCTGCCCGTGTATATACCCAAGAAAAATATAACTAATTACAGGTATATTCATGATTCAATGCAGATGCCAGATTTTTGGACAAAATTATTTCCCTTCCAAGACACAACGGTAGAATTTAGATGGCCTGCATGAGCTAGCTCTAAAAACGATGCAATAAGGATGTCACACTGGCACTGAAACAACAACTCATGTTGTTGTTGTTGTTGTTTCCCTGTGCAAATTGCTCGTACCCAAAGAAGGGGATTGGCAGATTATAAGGTGAATTCGCCCTAAACTTTCAGCATTGCGTCATTTCTACAATTTTTTTTTGTAACTTCATTTTGATTTGAAATACCGGCATCAAGTTTGCAGAAAAAAAAAGAAGAAAAATAGTGAGACAACAATTTAGCAAGCAAATCATTTAGTCGCAGTGATGTATTCTTGAACGGCGAATAAAACATCCCTGTGGCTGAAACCCAGTGTAGAGGCTCCAAATGAAAGAAGATCAGGTTGTGATAGTTGCAAGCCCAGTCTTTGAAGAGGTGGTGCTAGTATGCGTTGCCTGAATAAATCCAATCGGCGACAATGTAATAAAAAAATGACTGATCGTTTCCTCTTGATTACAGTAAATGCACATGGGGGAATTCAATATGCCTGATCTATGCAAGTAAAAATTGAGGGAGGTAACGCGGCAACGAAATTTCGTGATGACAACTTCCATCATCCTTGAAATAGTCAGTTCACTGCGCCAGGGAAATAACAAGTGTATACTGTATGAGGGAACATAGGAATCATTGGTGTCGAAAGGGATGCCTTCGCAAGAGAATCAGCTATTTCGTTTAACAACAAACCTTTGTGCCCTGGTGTCCAGATTAAATAAATACTTCGTAACCAGCGAGCTAGTGACCTTCAAAAGAAGTACGGCACTAGCGACGAAGTTGTGTACGTAGATGCCGCGAGATATGGGGACGGGAGACTCGCACACGCCGCTGCGGTCGTTGACCGTGCGGGCAAATGCCTCGCGAGCGCCACGGTGACCACGGGACATACGGAGGCGGCCGAAGAAGCCGCGATAGCCCTAGCAATCGCCACGGTGCCGAACGCTACGATCGTAATCAGCGACTCGCCCCGCCGCGGTGGTCTAGTGGCTAAGGTACTCGGCTGCTGACCCGCAGGGCGCGGGTTCGAATCCCGGCTGCGGCGGCTGCATTTCCGATGGAAGCGGAAATGTTGTAGGCCCGTGTGCTCAGATTTGGGTGCACGTTAAAGAATCCCAGGTGGTCTAAATTTCCGGAGCCCTCCACTACGGCGTCTCTCATAATCATAGAGTGGTTTTGGGACGTTAAACCCCACATATCAATCAATTAATCAGCGACTCGCAGGCAGCAATCCGCGGCTTCGCGCGCGGCCGCGTCTCGCGGGAAGCGGCCCGCATCCTTAAGATGTGCGGTGATGGTGACTCAGCGTCGCGATCGCCACAACAAAATTTAACAGTCTTCCTCCTTTGGACCCCGGCACACACCGATGTCCCGCTTCCGGGCAACGAGGCGGCCCACGCCGCGGCTCGAGGTCTCACTCGCCGAGCCGCGGCACATTCCGTGGCCGCCGCCTCCGCTCCCGAGAACGGGGCTTCTGATCTGCCGGATCGAGACACTTCGACAGACACGCAGCGACAACACAGACCACAATGGTCGTGGGGTGATCGTCTCATCACGTTCCGAGATATTACGCAACACTACAGACTGGAAAGGCGAAAGTTCCCGCCACCGCATGACAAATTAAACAGACACGATGCCGTAAGCTATCGCTTACTACAAACCCACTCTTACCCCAGCCCGGTCGTCTTACGCCACTGCTACCCGCACTTACACATTACCGATCTATGTAAAGCATGCGGGCACAGAGCAACGCTGCGCCACATGCTCTGGGAATGCGCCGGTAACAATGGTCGAGAAACGGCCGCCGTTCACGATGCGCCTATGGCGGCTGCCAATACCAGGCAACAGGAAGCCTCGAGCTCACTCGTTCCCGCCGCCGTCCCGTCTGCGGGAGCCGCGGGGGACCTTCTCCGTCGGCGACGCCGCCGCTGGGAGGCGGCGCTCAGAAGCTCGGAGCTCAACGACCAGCTCTGGGCTGTCCGGCAGGCCGAAGATGCCGCCCGAGTTCAGGGACTCAGCGCCGCCATCTGAGGCCACCAAGACCAAGCTGCCGGCCAAGTTCTAATAAAGTTTCCTCTCTCTCTCTCGGATATGACAGGGGATCAACGATTTAAAAAGTTTCACTATAGGTGAGTGACCAGATGCGGACAGAGAAGAGCACACTGATAATGAATCAGTTATGACTGCTACGACTGGAATGGAAATATTAACCTTTCGCAAAGCTAACATTATTGCCATAAATTCAGCCAGAAAGAACACCTCATCGTTATCTTCTCTTATGCACTGCTTTATACACTTCAAATCTTCACATTGGGGCAAACAATAATATAAATCTTTTACGTTTATACCGAATGCGTTGTGGCACAAAGAAGTTTGTTGACTTAGTGATAAGATGACAGATTCTGAGTAGGAAATTCTTAGCGGATCACAAGTCTTCAAACGCTCCAAATTTCTTTGAAGATACTCTAAAACATTTATTTACCAAGTGTCTTTCTGAAAGAACAGCTCTTAGTGGCAACATGAATCTTCGCTGAAATAAAAACTGATAGTTCTTGCCTTTTTGCTTTTTTCACACTTGCCGCTACGCGTTCCCAATTAGGCGTTAGTAACAGGGCATAAACTTATTCATTCAGTCGCCCACTTTTTGCATCAACACCTTTTTTATTCATATATACCCTAAAGGCCTATACGGGCATTACATATGGGGTTTTTGTTATACAATAAATTTTCAAATGAGAACATTGCATTATAAAAATAAAACGGTAAACAAAGTAAAATACAGTGTCAGAGACAAAGATGCAAAAAGAAAAAAAAGATTATGGCAGAAATGAAAATTCAATAAGAGCGACAAAGCTATAGTGAAAAAATACATATACAGAAAATTGTCACGAAAAAAATTGGCCCCGTATCTGCATATCTGACTAAAAATGTCGTCGAAAGACTGTTTCACCTGAAAAGAGTGAATAGAATGAAATATTTATTTAATGTTTTGTACGAGAAAACTGATGAATGGAATCCTGGAGGTGTTGCTTGAGACATGAGTACCATGTGGCGGTAATCTCAAAAAACGAAAGGATAGCCTTTGTTATTGGGAGCACGCAGCATGCGTGCAATCTTGGAGGCCATATTTTGTAGATTTCAAGATAGGTAGCAGCACAGTATCGTCTTAGCAAAGCGTAGAAGATTCGCCTTTTCATAGCGAAGCGTCATATTGTCAGCTCTAGTGCTTAGAATTACTTGTTTATGCCTTTTCTAGTGTAAAGAAACACTGTGAAGAATATCGACGTGTTGATATTGCGCCTCAAATATGCTCAATATTTGCTTTTTATCAATAATCGTACAAGTATGAACGCAGAAACTTGAGCAATACTGGTGGATGCTGTGAATGTGGTCGTACTTGAGCCTTTTTGCTGGCAGACAGACCAAAATTTTTGCGTTGAAGTATCCCAAGCAAGACAATCATCTTTAAGGAGAAAATATATTTACAATGAAAGAAGAGTACAAATAAGCACATACATGCACTTACATACTCACACAGATAGGTAAGTCATATGTCCAAGAAGATATTGAATTGATTTACAAAAGTGGCATTATCAATGAACCAAGCAATGTCGCCCGGCAGTGTGTTCCAGCGATGTGTGCTTCGAAGTAATGGTGAGTGTTAATACATAATCGTGCGTGCCAAAAACGGTTGTATTTTGAATTGGTCATCAATGTGTTTCAAAATATTTAAGGCGTGTTTGTGCAAGCTTCACAAAGACACATTTACTATGATAAATTGTATGAAATTGCAACAACAGTGATGACAGTCTGCGTTTTTCAAGAAGGGGTTATGAAAGTGAGTGTGTAATCTGTAGTGCTGCAGTTGCGAGAAAACTGCTAGGTGATAAATTCTGCTGCTTCATTTTGTATTGATTCTATTTAATCGATGAGATATGATTGATGTGGTTTCTAGATGATAGATGCATATTCTATCTTTGAACGGAGAAGTGTAGTGTACGCTAGCATTTTAGTGGTAAAGTTCACCAAGTAAAGGTTTCTTTTAATAAATCCAAGTGCTTTTGACACCTCACTAGTTATGATATCGATGCGCTTATTCTAAGATAGGTCAGAAGATAAATGAATTCCAAGATATTTAAACAGAGATACTTCTTCAATGGGGACAGCTTGAATTTCATATTAACTCATTTCTGTTTTGTGTGCTCTTATAAATGTCATGGCCTTTTTTGAATGTGTTAATTTGCATTTTCCACTGGTGACACCAAAATGCGAATTTATTAAGGTCCAACTATAATGACTCGTTAGCTTGGGTGCTGTCAATTTTTCTATAAATGATGTAGTTGTATGTAAATAATCTGTATCAATGTAAATGTAATAAACCATATCCAATGTCGTTGATGTATATGAGAAACAAAACTGCTCACAGGATTGATCCCTGGGGAACACCGGACTTTACATGTGAAAGTGATGATGCGTGTCCATTCACATAAGTTTATTGGCTGCAGTTGCTCAGAAAGTGATTTATGCTGCTTTTTTTCTAAACCAGTGGCTACCTTATCATTATACACAGAGCCATCTAGAGTTAAAAAGAAGCCTTCCTTGTCAGCAACCAAAACACGCAACTTAGCTTCCAGATGCATCTCAGACAGCAAGAACACCGTTGTGAGGAGCGATAATGCTATGTACAACAAAGGCAAGCTGAAAAAGCCAGTAGGCATTTTCTTGTGAAGCTAAGCTACGTTTTTTGGTTACATTCGTGCTAACTTCGTTTACGTACTCTTCTATGAACATAATGCTAAAAATACTCATGGATTCAATAACACCATCACAAGAAAATGAAACGAGGAGAGAGTGTGCTACTCTTGAAACATCTGCAATAAGTGCATAGTGGAGGACGTTTTCAGCTGCACTAACAATAATAATAATAGCAGTAATAATGTAAAAGGCAAGACATAGCCCATCAAACCTCTTGTGATGGCAGTTCTAACATAACCACCTAACTAAAAGGCCTTCAAGCCAAGCCGAAATTGTGGCCACGACAAATATTCACAAACTTACCGATGTATCGAAGGTGGCTACCTACTACTAAGACGCACTACTAGTACTAATACGACGGCTACTACTATTACTACTGCTACTACACACATCGCAGACGCACGACATACAGCTTCAAGAGCTTTGCTTCTAAATACTAGAGATGCACAGAAATAGAAGTAATCAAAAAGCTAAATTGGCTCCATATCTATCTGTGTGCTTCAGTACATCAAAGCTAGATTTCTGCGTGAGATAAGGTGTCTTGTGGAGACGTTTAGAAAAAAAAACAAAAGTTAGAACCGAGAGTTGCTTGTAGGTAGCAGCACCATCAAAAAGGTAATACTAAAACTTCTGGTGTAGCGGTAGGGCTCGGTGGCTGAAGCCGACACGCCGCCATATTACTCAGGGCAGGAAGCGGATTGGCGCATTGTGGCTAACATAGGTAGCTTTCGTGTTCTCTTTGTGCTAGTAATGTTGTGTGCGGTGCCTCTAATTGAACAGGATGGTTCTGAACACGTCTGTTATTCCTATTCAGAACCACTATGGTGGGCTCTTGAGAAGCATTTGGCTTCGCGGATTGTGTGGACATCGGGATCAACTGTCATTGTGCAAGTAGGTCTGCTTCACTCGCTTGCTTTTTCTCACATATTTTCGCGTTTACGACTGCATTCGCGAGTACATAGATTATCTTTTTGCGTCCGGGTGCACAAAAACACTTTGAATAATTTTTGTATGTTTCAGGATTTCAAAGACGGCATATTGCACGGCAGATGAGAGTGCGCTTTGAGGCGAGAAGGTTAAGCGCCAAAAAAGAATGACGCCTTATGTTCAGTTCACAAGTTGATGCAAGCTGCTTCGATGATACAGAATAAAGAACGAGATGATAGGCTTGTAACATTACTATGGTGTTTGCAACGCTTCTATGTGAACTTACAAAAGCCAGTGCGTGAGTGTGCTAATACAAGTGAGTGCTTCATTTTTGAAAGGTATATTGTTAATGTAGCACCGTCTCTGCATTTCTGGAATTCGAGCTTGCATTTCTGTAATTTGAGCTTGCATTTCTGAAATTTGAGCTACTTGTATTTGCATGAGCAATTTGAGACGTTGCGATATGCCTCTTTTTATGTAGGAGAAAAAGAAAACAAGCTCCTCCTAAAAGTCAGGAAAAGGCACTTTCGCCTAAAGTGCCTCTCATTGATGAAACTGTCAAAATCCCGCCACCTCCAAACTAGAGTGTACCAGAACAAAGGTAGTGCCCGGGCCGAACTCCGAAAAGTAAAGTCCAAACAGGGTCAATCCGCTTGTTGCGCTGTGATCGGTAGTCTGCATTGTGTCGTCGTTTTAAGACCCGCACGCCCAGCTCTACCGAAGTGGTCAAGGGGTAGAATGCTCGCTTCCCACTCAAAATATCCAGGTTTGAATGGCAACTGTGAACGATCAAACTTTTTTCCTTAATTTTACTTGCTCAGGCGTATTGGTTGGCTTTTTTTTATTTCTGGCTTCAGTTGCTACATATTGCTACAAAATGTCACGCGAAATATGAAGTAAAGAAGAAAAAATTTGACAGCGAGGATGGATAGGTGGATTGATATGGCTGTACTCTTTAGATCGGGCGGTGGCTAACGCCACCTAGCCGTAATACTTAGTGAACCAACAACTGGATTTATCTTTTTTTTCCCTTTAAATAGTGACGTTGAAGACTGGTACTTTGATGTGAAAGATTTAATTTTCACTCATGCCTTGATTTTAGGCACCAATCAAATAACCTCCTCCTAGTTATTTCTACTCGCTTAAAGTCTGATTTCCCCTCACTGTTCCTGAACCCCAGTGCTTTGAAAAACTCTGCACGATAATCCTGAACTATAGGGTGAAGCCCTTTAAAGAACATTATCAGGCGTTCAGCAGTTTCCTTCTCTTTTTCGCACGCACTGCATACCGTGTCTACCCCTTCGTATTCGGCCCGATAAGTTTTTATTTATTTACGTATACTGTCAGCTCTTACATAGGGCTAATACAGGAGTGTAAAAAAGGACATGAAAAAATAGCGATCCTTCAAAGAACAGAATATAGTTAACAAATATATTCAGAACTAACAAACTGAACGACAAGATTAAAGTCATTAAAAATGCAACTAATAACACAACCAAGAACTTAATCATCGAATGCACTAGAGCATGCAGAGACAAATAGAGCATTATTAATTACAAACGAAGATATGTGCTAGGTGTTTTAAAACATATTGATGAATGAGCTTGAAACCACTTCATCGCTCAACAAATTCCATTCATTGATAGCTATTGGGGAAAAGCTGTACTTAACACAATTGGTGGAAACAGCAGGTGCAAGAATAAACATTGAATGGCGATGTCTAGAAGTTTCAGTACAAAAAATATCGAAACATTCAGCATACCTTATATGAGCACAGTTATTAATAACGAGGTAAAGATATTTCAGTTTTTCGTGTTTTGTCCTAACTCGAATCGTAGGTAGCTCCGCTAGTTCACACAGTTGAGATGGGAAATCTGTCCATCAATATTTATAAATATAAACCAGACTGCTAAATGCAGACTTTTTTTTCAATTTTTGATATGTTTATAAACGTAAATGAATCTCAGACAATTTTGGCGTATTCAATTATTGCTCTAATAAGTGTTTCATAAGGTAAACATTTAGTTTCTTGTGTCGCAAACGGCAAATGGTGCCTAAGACCACAAAGGGCCCTAGTGGCTTTTGCGCACACATAATCTATGTGATGATTCCAGCGCAGATCACTTGTAAAATTCAAACCAAGCTACTTATGTTGTTCAAGTCTGTTTAGTTCATGATTATCAATATATAAGTATTATTTAGGTAATTTTTCTTCTTAGTGACTGTCATAACTACTGTTTTCAGGGGGTTCAGCACCATTTGCCATTCATAACACCATTTTCTTATTTTCTGTACATTTTCGAGTAATTTTATCTGGCCTCTAATTGTGTCGACTTTATTGAATATAATGCAAACGTCTGAAAATCGCCTAACAAAAACGTCAATTTCATTCGGAAGGTCATTTATAAATAAAAGGAACAGAAGTGGGCCCAGGACACTGCCTTGAGGTACTCCCGAGCTGTTAGCTGAAACAGGAGACTTAGTGCAAATTATTTCCACTAATTACTGACGAGATTAAATATAGGATGAAGACCACTTTGTGATAGTAATATTTTAAAACGTAACATCAATGTTCCTAAGTAAATTACTCTGAGACACTTTGTCGAAGCTTTCGCAAAGTCCATGAAAATAATATCCGTCTGTGCATGTGAGTTATTTTTCGAAAGGCCATGGACTATTTCGATGAGCTGGGATGTTGTAGACAAACGCTGTCGAAACCCATGCTGGCAGTTGGATAAAAGATAATGCTGACTCATATAGTGTAATAGATGTTTCAAAATGGCATGTTCAAACAGTTTTGAGCAAGTACTGATAATTGAAACAGGTCAATAATTTGCTACATTGCCGTAACTACCGCTTTTTAGGAATTGGGATCACTTTAGCTATTTTGCACATTTTGCGTAAGGAACCCTGGAGAAGAGATGACCTAAAAATTACTGCAATATATTTGGTATTCCGTTCAGCGTACCTGCACAGGAATTCATTAGGGATAGTATCGGGCCCAGGGCTCTTTTTTATAAGTTCGAATTGAGGAAGAGGTTGACGACACCCTGTTCGGTAATTGCTAAGTCAGTTATAGGTGGCCTGTGACATGGGAAAACAGTGTTCGCAAAATGCCATTTTTACCAGTAAACACTGAAGCACAATATTAATTAAACTCACAGCGGTGGGAAAATGCGCAATCTGGGTCATTGAGCGAGCTTTCGTTGATGGGTTAACATATCTCCAAAATTTCTCAGGTGCCTCCCTTAAGAATTTTGGGAGTGTGATGCGAACAAAGCTTTGTTTATATTTTTTAAAAAGTAATTTAAGACCCTTTCCAAGATTACAAATGGCTGATTGGTTTAGCACACTAGGATTAATTTTATTGTTCTGACGTTTTCCTCTCAATTGCCTTTTTAAGGAAATTATTTGCCCTGTTATCTAAGGACTTCTTTCACTAGTCTTCTCAAGTCACTTTGGTATAAAGCGTTCAATACAAGACATTACCAAATTGGAGAAGCATTTCCAGAGATAGTCTGGGCTCTGATTATGCTTATAGTATTCACAGAAACACTCATAGGAGTCTTCTTACAATTCTAGTACCCCAACATTATCTGCTCTACTAAAGTTAAAAACATTATTTGAGGGATGATTGACAGCAGTTGGCGAAACAGTCAAAGACAGCGCTCCCAGTTCGTGATTGGAGATACCATCACAAATTTCGCAATTCCGAAGTGTGGGTAACAATGTATTAGACACTAAAACAAGGTCGAGGATGATTGATTGATATGTGGGGTTTAACGTCCCATAACCACTATATGATTATGAGAGACGCCGTAGTGGAGGGCTCCGGAAATTTAGACCACCTGGGGTTCTTTAACGTGCACTCAAATCTGAGCACACGGGCCTACAACATTTCCGCCTCCATCGGAAATGCAGCCGCCGCAGCCGGGATTCGAACCCGCGCCCTGCGGGTCAGCAGCCGAGTACCTTAGCCACTAGACCACCGCGGCGGGGCAAGGTCGAGGATGGATGA
Source organism: Rhipicephalus annulatus (assembly GCA_013436015.1). Taxonomy (NCBI): domain Eukaryota; kingdom Metazoa; phylum Arthropoda; class Arachnida; order Ixodida; family Ixodidae; genus Rhipicephalus; species Rhipicephalus annulatus. The sequence continues at coordinate 86,947 of WOVY01009276.1, forward strand.
GCTACGAGCACTGACTCTTGTATAGTCGTTCACTACCTGGCTTAAGCCAAAGCACAAAGCCAGTTCAAGGAGAGCTTCACTATTCAAAATTTCTGTCGCTCCGATGGAGTAGTCACTCCAGTTTATGCCTGGCAGGTTGAAGTCACCCAAAAGTATAGTACTATCACTATGTTGCATAATGCTGTCCATGAAGCACCGGAGGCTAGAAGGAACATGGACTGGTGAATTTGGTGGCCTATATAAACAACCTATGCAGATTACGTGATTAAAAAAAACCTTAATCCACGCTGCTTATATGTAATAAAGAACAGGAAGCCCAGTAAACTAGATATTGTCACGAATCAGCAATGCGACCCCCTACCTCTACTATTTCGGTCTTTCCTATCTCTATTCTGGGCATTCTTCATGCGCTTCTTTTCATATATGAATTATCATAATCATATCCGCCTGGGTCTCTGTCCTCATCTTCACTGGGTATCACCACAATAATCATCGTGTGTGTGCACGCTCGGTCTGAGACTGCCCGTTCATTGCTGAGCCCTTGGGCTGAATAAACGCTGTCTCAACCCTGACGTCATGCGTGGTGGAGGTGGATGTTCGGTCCTCGGTGCTCTTCCACTTTCCTCGACTCCCTGGAGCTGCGTTCAGACCGCCGATTGCCCCCACTGTCTGGCAGCATGCCACAGAACGAGCCTGCCGGCGCTGCTACCATCGCTGCTGCCATCTCTCGCCCGCCGTCTTCAGCCGTGCCTCCTGTTTACGTTTACAGCCACCAGCGTGATCCCCCTCTCTTCACCGGTCTTCGCGGAGAAGACGTGGAAGACTGGCTGGATGAGTACGGCCGCGTGAGTGTTGCTAATTGCTGGGACGATAGCGCCAAGCTCTGTTACGTCTCTTTCTACCTGACCGGTGTGGAAAAGACAAGGTATTTCCACCACGTCATTGACTTACCCGACTGGGCGACCTTCCAGCACCAGCTGCGACATGTTTTTGGGACACCGGCCATTCGTTCCGCCGTCGCGAGGACCCTCGATACTCGCCGGCAACATCCCGGCGAATCTTACACTTTCTACATTGAGGATGTCCTTTCACTGTGCCGGCGTGTCAATTCAGCTATCCCACAATCGGACAAAGTACGCCACATCTTGAAAGGCATTGGACCGGTTGCTTTTAATGCCCTCGCTGAGAAAAATTCGACTACCATCGCTGACGTCGTCGCGACATGCCAGCGCCTTGATTCGCTCGCCTCCGTTCGTCTCCAAATGGACATTGACGACCACTACTCCACGTCCCAAGGCCATCTGCGTGACCTCATCCGGGACATTATACGAGAAAAATTTCGGTCTATGGGCTTCACACCTTCTTCCCCACGTTCAACACAGTCTTCGGGAGTTCCTTTGCGTCCGACACCACATTCAGTTCGCCGTCCTGACTGACTGCTCTCCCAAATTACTTTTACGGTGGAATTTCCTTTCTTCTGCCTCCGCGGCTATTTGATGTGGCCAACGCGTCGTCCACCTCACCGACGCGGACTGCACGCTCAACAACGACCCCCAGAGGCAACTTCGTTTGACAGCCGCGGAAGATACCGAATTACCACCAGGTCAAGAGCGGATTGTAGCAATTACCTCTAAGGACATCGACCATGGCGACGTCTTGGTCTCACCATCATTTATTTGCGTCGGTAAAGGCATCATTCTCGCTTCCGGTGTAGTTAGGTTTCTTAATGGTTCCGCACTTGTCACCGCTAGTGAATACAACATCCGAAAAAATTCTACTTCTCCAGAACACTACGGTGGCCTGCGTGACGGATCCCGAGCCTGGGTGCGTCGTGCCACTTCATGCCGTCTCCTCCAACGATAACCTTAGGAGTGAGCCCGCTTCTTCTTCAGCTTTTACTGGAGCTGTTAGCGATGACCTGACACCTTCACAGACGCAACAGCTACTTGCTTTGTTAAAGAAACGCGCAAGTTCCTTCGACGTTTACTACTCTACGTTGGGCCGCGCTACTACTATAACGCATCGAATCCACACAGTCGGAACATCTGTCGTACGCCGCCAGCCCTACCGCGTGTCTCCTACTGAGAGGAAAATCATCGAAGAAAACGTAGCTGACATGCTCAAACGAGAGGTAATTCGCCCTTCATATAGCCCTTGGTCGTCGCCTGTGTTTCTGGTTCGCAAGAAGGATAGCTTCGTGCGCTTTTGCATCGATTACAGGGTGCTCAACAAGATCAGTCGCAAGGATCTGTACTCAATGCCTCGCACTGACGACGCCCTTGATTCTCTACAAGGCACGAAATACTTTTCCTGCCTCGACCTGCGTTCCGGATACTGGCAAATCCCTATGCATGAAGATGATAAAGATGAAACGGCATTCGCAACCCCCGACGGGCTATACGAATTCAACGTTATGCCTTTCGGGCTTTGCAACGCGCCCGCCAGATTTGAGCCATGATCGATACCATGCTGCGTCGCCTTAAATGAAATACCCTTCTTTGCTACTTGGACGACATCGTCATTTTTTCGTCAACGTTTCCTCAGCACCTGCAACGTTCGGATGATGTTCTGACGTGCCTTGCCGCCGCTGGTCTCCAACTCAACACGAAAAAATACCGCTGCGCCACAAAAGCTATCGAAGTTTTGGGCCACGTCGTGAGCAAAGACGGAATTCGGCCGGATCCGGAAAAAATAGCTGCGGTGCTTGGTTTTCCGCGCCCCGAAAGGCCGAAGGAGTTGCGAAGTTTTCTTGGTCTCGCCTCCTATTTCCGCCGCTTTATACGAAACTTCGCATTAATAGTGGCTCCACTGCACCAGCTTCTTGCTTCCGACGTGCCCTTTCTCTGGTTGGAAGAACGTCAAACGGCATTCGGCCTGTTAAAGTGTGCCCTCATGTCTCAACCTGTACTCCGCCGCTTTGATGAGGCCACACCGATTATCCTACATACGGACACTAGTGGCCGCGGTATAGGTGCCATTCTGCTCCAACGCGACACATCTTCACAAGAGAGAGCAGTTGCGTATGTCAGTAGAGTATTGACCCCTACCGAGAAGAGCTATACCATAACTGAACAGGAGTGCTTGGCTGTATGGGCAGTGCAACAGTTCCGTCCCTACTTCCACGGCCGTCATTTCTCGATCGTTACTGACCACCACGCCATATGCTGGCTTTCCACGTTGAAAAACTTGTTTGGACGCTTGGGTCGGTGGATTCTACGTTTACAGGAGTATGACTTCGATATCACTTACAAGTCAGGTCGAAAACACCAAAACGCCGATGCCCTTTCTCGCTGCCCGCTACCAAATAACCAGCTCAGCATCGGTCAAAGTTCGGCCATCACATCTACTGCATCGTCTGCATCACTTCTACTGCAGTGCCTATGCTCGCCTCAATAGATCAGCTATTCTCGGATGACAAGCGCACATTTCACTCCTGCCAGTTGTCTGATCCGTACTGTAGGCGTATTATGGACCAGCTCTCAGGAGCTTCCCATCCACCTAACGCGCGACATCGTCGTCAACTCTTGTGATTTAAGCTGGAGAATGGAGTTCTGTACCGTCACATTTACCACTCAGATGGTCAACGCTGGGTTCCTGTGCTACCACGCTCTCTTCGACTTGACGTGCTTAAAGCCTTCCACGATGACTTGACTGCCGGATATCTTGGTATTCAAAAAACTTACGACCGCATCCGAAGTCGCTTCTACTGGCCTGGTATTTCTACTAGCATTGCGCGCTACGTCGGCTCCTGCGTCCTGTGCCAGCGCCGCAAAATCCAGACAACTGCACCGGCCGGGCCTCTGCAGCCAATTCCGCGCCACACAACGCCATTTGAGGTTGTAGGTATTGACATTTACGGCCCTCTTCCCGTCACATCTACTGGCAAACGATGAATAGTGACTGCAGTAGACCACTTGACACGCTACGCGGAGACAACGTCTGTATCAACTGCCTCTGCTTAGAAAGTCGCCGACTTCAATCTGCACGCCATTATTCTGCGCAATGGCACCCCTGGTATATTTTTGAGTGACCGTGGAAGGGTGTTCCTGTCAGAAGTGCTAAATGAAGTATTGCGTGCCCTTTGAATTACACACAAGACAGCTTCCAGCTACCACCCTCAAACCAACGGTCTCACCGAGAGGTTTCACCGTACTCTTGCTGATATGATAGCCGTCTACATCAGTCCAGACCACAAAAACTGGGATACTCTTCTGCCATTCCTCACCTTTGCATACAACACGGCCGTTCAGTGCACTACCTAATATTCGCCGTTCTACCTTGTTTATGGGACGTTCCCCTACTTTCTTTCTCGACGTTTCCTTTTTCAACACTGACGTCAACTTGTCTCCATCTTCCAGCGAGGAATACATTTCTGGACTAGCCCGGTGTCGCCATCGTGCTCCCATCAACACGAAAGTGCGACAGCAAGATCGAAAAGTTATTTATGGCGCATCCCATCGCCTTGTTATCTTCCGACCTGGTGACGAGGTGCTCCTATTCAGACCTATTCGTGCACCTTGTCTGTGTGACAAGTTTCAGCCATACTTCATTGGGCCTTACGTTGTTATCGAGCAGACTTCGCTCATTAGTTATCGTGTGACCCCACTTGTCGTCCCAACAGACCACCGTCACCACAACACAGAGATCGTGCACGTGTCTCGCATGAAGCCTTTCAGGCGACGTTCTTTGTCACATTGACTTTCTACGGCCAGGTTGGCCGTTTCGATGTGGGGGGGGGGGGAATTAGTGTGGGCATTCTTCATGCGCTTCTTTTCATATATGCATTATCATAATCATCATCATCCGCCTGGGTCTCTGTCTTCATCTTTACTGGGTGTCACCACAATCATCATTGTGTGTGTGCACGCTCGGTCTGAGACTGCCCGTTCGTGGCTGGGCCATTGGGCTGAATAAACGCTTTCTCAGCCCAGACGTCATAACAATATAAGATTTCGGAGTTATCTCCCTGTCTAATCTGTCTTTATGAAACCATGTCTTCCGTAATCATCATAATGTCCGGTTAATGTTAAAAACTAGCGCTTAAACATCCTCGATCTTATTTAAAAATGCTTCTAGCATTCACATTCAATGCTGTGAAGCAGTCTTTTTTTTCAAAATTCAGGCAGACTCACTCTGTTGACGAGCACGACACTCGTAGTGCACGTTCATGTCTTCATTCCAAGCGTAAAGGACATTTTTGATTATAATTTCGTCACGTATTAGTTTAACCTTTGCTCCCTTTGACCGCTCCTCCTGCGGAGACGCCCAAAAATTTTTCGTATTTCAACAATCCCCTTAGAATAATTCTCGCTGACGCTTATGTTCGATCTCTTAAGCATAGAACAGTGACCTAAAATTTTGGTTTTATCTCCGAAGTCAGCGAATCTGATGATTATGGAATGGTCTCTACTTTTAGTTCTTTTACCTAGGTGATGTATTCTTTCAATTGATTTTTTTTCAGTTGAAGCATGCCACTAAACACACCATCATTTACCTTTTTCATCAAAATTTCATCAGTTTCATGACCCTCTCCTCTAATGCCTCTTATTATTAGGTTATTTTGCGTGGATCTATTTTCTACATTGTCTACCTTCCGGCTGAGCGAATCTATATTCCTGTCTTTTTCATTTAGATTGCCCTCAACGTTGATTAGTCTGTTCTTGATAGCTGCAAATTCCTTCAGATTTTCTTTTATGGTTGAGAGTTTTCTATTCATTTGAACCAGTCTTGCTTCAGACGAGGCCTGTTTCTCCTGAATCTCATAAAGTTTGCTCAAGATTACCTTCTGTGTCTCAAGAAGATCCTTAGTCATTTGCGCATTAGTGGTGTGTAGCGACACCACGGACCCGAGCTAACAGGGGGGTTTTGACTCCCTCCCACGCCTAGCCGTGCGTGGCTTTGCCGTGTCCGGAGAAAAGGGAATCCTGGGGGTTGCGCCTATGTTGGGTGATTGGACCTTTAGGGCCCCCCGGCAGAGGGAACACACCCCTTTGGCCCCGGCTTTACGTAGACGGCACCCCTGGGCTGACCCACCCAGGGGAAATTGGCAGTCGCCTTTTTCTATCTCTCTCTCCCTACATATTTGTCTTTATCTCCCACTTTTAAGCTATCCTGTCCTCTTCTCTTTTCCATTTACTCCATTGTTTCCTGGTGTCAAGGGTTAACCTTGTGTAGGCGTCCAACCTTGTGTATACTATATCCGGTTATAGTGACAGCGTACAGCTGGTGTTGTGCAGACTTAGTTCAAGTCTTGCCTCGTCCCCTCGTTGGGCTCCGTGGAGGGCGGATGAACATGAACCGTGGTGTAATATCAGAAGATGACTTCTTGCATCTTAGTGATGAAGAACTTCTTGATGGGTTCCAGAATCAAAATGTCATAAAGGTTGAAAGAATATTGATTCGCCACAAAAATGAGCAGATCCGTACTAAGCATATAATACTAACGTTTGACAGCTGTGTGCTTCCTACCACACTAGATGCAGGCTACATCAAACTTCGCGTGAGGCCGTACATCCCAAACCCGTCGGCGGTGCTATAAGTGCCAGTGGTATGGGCACGGATCGCAGAGATGTCGGGGAAAGTAGACATGTGCCAAATGCTGCTCCAATGAACACGAGTCAGACGATTGCGAATCATCTCCTCATTGTGTGAACTGTGATGGAAGTCATCCAGTCTACTCTAGAACGTGTCCGTAAATTGAAGATTGAAAAAGAGATCATATCACTAAAAGTTAAAGAAAACAAAACATTTCGTGAAGCAAGGTACCATCTGTCATACCTGGATCACATTAGTTTTGACGAGGTGGTGCTACAGGGGGTAGTGCCGGAAGTGCCTCGGCAGTCAACTGCGGTCGCCAACAGTGGCCCAGTAGTCACTTCGTCCACCCCTCAGGTGGCTGCTGCTATTGCCACGCCACCAACATCAAAGGTGGGTCTGCAGCCTTCGGCTCAACAGGCCCCGAAGCTGAATCGAATTCTAAGGACGGAGACACAAGTCTCTGTGCCTGGTACTCGACCTTCCAGTGCCTCGGAGAAGGCAATGGAAATCGATGGACAAACACCAGCGTCATCGACGCCCAAGGATCAGCGCTCCTTGGAGCACAATAAGAAAGGGAAACATCAAGTAACCGTTCCATCAAAGGGGTCGGTATTTTGAAGGGTAGCCTCCCCTTTAACACATATTTATAGCACATTCATCTGAACACAGGACACATACAATTCTTCTCAATATGACCACACAAATACTACAGTGGAATGCCAGAGGCCTATTTAATAACCTAGATGATATGAAAGACTTGCTAAATGGCTATGAGCCATAAGTGTTCTGTGTTCAAGAAACTCATTTAAAGTCAGCTCATGTGAATTTCTTAAATCAATATGTGGTTTTTCCTAAAGATCGAAATGGTGGCAATATCTCTTCTGGAGGTGTGGCCATCATTGCACAAAGAAGCGTAGCATGCCAGCAAATTGTGCTACAAAGCTCTCTTGAGGTTGTGCCTGTTCGCGCTATCCTGTTCAACCATCTTACATCTATCTGCTCGATCTACATAGCCCCCGACGAACCATCCAATAAAACAGAGCTGGAAAAGCTTCTTGTTGAGCTTCCAGAACCATATGTGTTAATTGGAGATTTTAATGCTCAGAGTTTGCTATGGGGTGATACCAAATGTGATGCGAGAGGTCGTGCAATAGAAAACTTTCTTTTCGAATCTGGAGCCTGTCTGCTCAATAAGGCAGAGCCAACATACTTCAGCACCGCACAGAATACATATTCATGCATAGATTTAGCCATTGGGTCACCGTCACTTACTTAGATGGAAAGTTATTAATAATCCATATGGTAGGGACCATTTTCCAACTCTTTTAGTAACAAAACAACGGGATGACCGGTCGTCTTATCTTAAAAAGTGGAACTTTCATGTTGCAAACTGGGTGAAATTCAGAGAGCTATGGGCACTACACCTCGAAGAGGCAGACCATTTGGAAGTAGAAGAGACGGCCAACTATATCTCTAAATATGTTCTTCTTGTGCAAAAAAGTGCATACCGCAATCCAGGAATGGTAAGGCTAACACAAAGCCATGGTGGAATCGGGAGTGTGATACTGCTAAAAAAACGGCAAAACAAAGCATTGAGGACTTTTCTTGCTACCCAACACCAGAAAAATTGATGACCTTTAAAAGTTGCAAAGCAAATGGCAGGCATATTCGCCGTATAGCCAGACGGGAAAGCTGGACACACCACATATCCCCAATAAACTCCTACGCAGACGTCACCAAGGTTTATATTAGGGTGCATAAACTTAAAGGACAAGCCCAAATTTCTTTCCTTTGGTGAATGACCGCGGTGATACAAAAGAAGAACAGGCAAACGCTCTTGGCGAACACTTTGAGAAAATGTCAAGCTCAGAAAACTATACCGCTAAGTTGTTACGCTACGAAAGCATAGCTGAAAGTGTACCTCTGTGCCAGAACAAGCCTGTATCAGACGGATACAATAAACCACTAACACTCTATGAACTGAAGCTTGCCTTTGGTTCCTGTGGAACTTCTGCTCCTGGTTCTGAGACAATTACCTATGAGATGATCGGAAATCTCCCTGATGAAACCCTGAACTGCCTTTAGGCACTTTACAACAAGATGTTCAATACCGGCAAAATACCATCTGCTTGGAAAGAGGCAATAGTACTACCAATCCTTAAACAGGGCAAAGATCCTTCTTCAGTAAATAGTTACAGGCCTATCGCCCTCACAAGCTGCCTACTCAAAGGGCTTCAAAAAATTATTAACTGCCGCTTGGTCTATTACTTGGATTACAACGGTACATTGGACCCGTGCCAGCCTGGTTTCCGTACAGCTAGATCCACAACTAACAATCTTGTCCTCCTTGAGTCGTATATACGTGACGCGTTTGTACACAATCAATACTGTCTCGCTGCTTTCTTTGATCTTGTGAAGGCTTATGAAACTGCCTGGCGATACGGATTCCTACAAGATCTACTGTCTTTCTGAATATGTGGCAGGTTGATTACCATCTTAAAAGAATACCTGTCTGAAAGGAAGTTCCGTGTAAGAATAGGTACTGTGTTGTCACGCACATTTCTTCAAGAAAATGGAGTGCCGCAGAAAGGAGTATTAAGCTGCACACTATATATAGTTAAAATGAACTCTCTTCACTCTGTTATTCCACCTCCGATATCGTATTCCGTATACGTGGACGACATTCAAATTAGTTTCAAATTGTGTAACTTGACTGTATGCGAACGCCAGATGCAGTTAGGTGTTAACCGTTTTGCGAAATGGGCTGATGAGAATGGTTTTAAGTTTAACAGTGACAAGACTACTAGTGTGCTTTTCTCGAGACGACGAGGTGTACATCCTGGCCCCTGAATACTAATAAATGGTCAAAACATAGTCATCGCGAAGGAACAAAAATTCCTAGGTGTAATGTTTGCTTCAAAACTCACCTTCATCCAGCACATAAAACAGCTGAAGTTAAAATGTCTCAAGACCATAAACCTTTTAAAGATTTTATTGCATCAGTCGTGGGGGACAGATAGGCACTGTCTCATATCTGTGTTTCGAAGCCTGGTTCTGTCACGCATAGCCTATGGATGCATAGTATATCAGTCAGCTTCAAGGACAGCACTGAAAATGTTGGACCCTGTATACCACTTAGATATCCGGCTGGCACTTGGTGCCTTCTGTACCAGCCCTATTCACAGCCTTTATGCAAAGTCAGATCAGTGGCCACTGGACTATCAGTGCACGTATCTAGGAGTCAACTATGCAGTTAAGATCAGGTATCGGTAGCAGCACCCATGCAAAACACTTGTGAACGATGTGTCTACTACCCAGCTATACCTAAACCGTCCTTCTAGTGCCCCACCGTTTCCATTAGCAATAAGACCTGCAGTAGAAAAACTTGCAATTTTTTTCACTGACTTAGAGGAAAGTGATCATGTCGAACACATCCCTCCCTCGCAGCAGTGTCCAGTCACTTGTGACTGGTCTTTCAAAGACATCATAAAAGAAAATTGTCCGAAGTGCACTTATTGAGCAACATGTCTTGCCCTCTTGAACACAAATACCGTTCGACCGCGTTCTCTGATGGCTCCGAGTCTCAAACATCTGTATCTTGTGCAGCCTACGGACAAAAGTTCTCGGACACCAGAAGCATGCATACACATACCAGCATTTTCACAGTGGAAGCCTATGGTATCCTGCTTATTCTACAACACATTAAACATCACAAGATACAAAAGTCTATAGCGTACACAGATTCTATAAGTGTTGTCAAGGCCCTGTCTTGTGGCAAGTACAGCAAGAACCTTACTTTCAACAAGCTCCTTAACGAAATCTATGCAGCCTATAACCTAAATCTTTCTATTGATATTTGCTGGGTTCCAGGTCATTATGGAATTGCGGGCAATAAAATAGTGGGCAAGAATGCACGAGAAGCCGCTGGTCGGCCAACCAGCAGTTGGTGGGCAGTGGAACGGAGCGGCCACCATCATGGTCTCATCCAAGCAATTTTTGCTTTTCGTACAGTTATTCGCAGTCATCAGCACGAGCTCGCCGGACTGCGTGGAACCACATGCGCCTGGCACGCCATACGGCACGTGCCCTCCCCAGCCCAAACCGAGCCGTTGTTGCCCGGTGCCACTTAAGCCTCCCGTTCCGGTAACCCCTACGCTGCCACCAAGCCAACCGCATCGACACCGTCAAGTGTCCCAGAAAACTACAAATACAGCCACCCTTGCACCGCGCGCCTCAGTGGGCAGTGGAACGGAGCGGCCGCCACCATGGTCTCACCCAACCACTTTTTGCTTTTCGTACAGGTTGGTCCCTCCCAAGATTATAGCGCTAAGCAATCTAGCAACTATTGTCTGCTGCTCCTTCTATGCCCACATGTGTTGCTTGATATAGTCGCAAAGTGTTTTGTCGTTATAAAGGAACTTCTTCTTTGCGGGGATATTGAACAGAATCATGGTCCGAATAGCCAAGTATTAGCCGCCATCAACAAACTAACCGCTCACTTGGATGAGCGTCATGACAACTTGCAGAACACTATTAACGAAGTTAAAGAAAACCAGTTGCTACTTGATTCCAAAGTAACAGATTTAACCACCCGACTAACTCTACTTGAACAGAAGGTTATTTCCCTCGAGAGCGTTCCAGACAATGCACAGATGCAAGGTCTTGCAACGGCTGCCGTGCGACACGAAAGTGTCGCTCTCAGTTCACGGCTTGATGACTTCGAGGATCGCTCTCGTAGGGAGAACCTAATTTTTTACGGGATATTGAATTCTGCTTCTGAAACCTGGGCTGAGTCGGAGCTAAAAATTCGTGAAATCCTGTCTGCGTCCCTTAAACTGGAACTTTCTAATGAAGCCATCTCCCGTGCACACAGGCTTGGAACATATGTACAGAACAAATGTTGACCTGTTATTGTTCGCTTCAGTTCGTTCAAAACAAGAGAAAGTGTCTTTACTAAGAAATCGATGCTTCGCAGCACCCCCGTGTCAGTTAGCGAAGATTTCTGCAAGGCCACGCGCTACATCCAGAAAAAGCTTTTAAATTTCGCGAAAAGCACTAGGCAGCCATATTACTTGAAGTATAACAAGATACGAATCAACAAGAAAGCCTACGTTTATTGTCCGGTCACCGATCGTGTAACTGAGGCCGGACCTATTTATGATAACCTCGTCCACGTTACTCCCGAAGTAAGCAATGCAGAATGCGCAGGGGCCAGCGCTCCTCCTTCACATCGATAGCTAGATAAGCATTTCCGAGCTCACGAATTTTCTTTTTTGCTATGTAATTCTCGAAGTGTTACTGACAAGCGTGATGCCCTATCTGCGCTAATAGATACATGTCTAGCTGATGTCGTCGTAGTAACTGAAACTTGGCTGTCCGATTGATGATTGATATGTGGAGTTTAACGTCCCAAAACCACCATATGATTATGAGAGACGCCGTAGTGGAGGGCTCCGGAAATTTTGACCACCTGGGGTTCTTTAACGTGCACCCAAATCTGAGCACACGGGCCTACAACATTTCCGCCTCCATCGGAAATGCAGCCGCCGCAGCCGGGATTTGAACCCGCGACCTGCGGGTCAGCAGCCGAGTACCTTAGCCACTAGACCACCACGGCGGGGCTTGGCTGTCCGCGGAAATTGAAAATAACGAAATATTTAACTGTTCAAAAAAGTTTAAATTCTACTGCTGTGACCGGGGTACGAGGTGCGGGGGTGGCGTGTTGATTGCCATTAGCGACGAGAGTAGCTTGTTCAGCGTGCCTGTTGTTTCACCGCTTGAAATTGTTGTCGCGTGTGTTCGAATTAACCACAAAGATATCGTTGTTTGTGGCTGCTACCGGCCTCCTAACCTTACTACCAGTTTCGCAAATGAATTACACGATTTACTAAAATAAGTTGCGAGTAAGGTTTCCGGCTGCGCCTATGTTTCTCCTGGGTGACTTTAACTTCCCTAATGTTCGTGGTCTCCCTCTTTCCCAATAATTTCATCAACTTCTGCTGACAGTGCTGCCTTTCTTGATGTGTGTTCAGACTTTAACCTTACCCAGCTGGTTAACGCTCCAACCCGCATTACCTTGTCCACCTCCTCATATTTCGTACTGACCACGCATCCCGACCTAATTAAATTCCTATCAGTTATTCCGGGCATAAGCGACCATCTAGCTATTCATTTTAACATGACTAAAATAACTAAAAGAAATGATAGCTCAAAAGTTTTTAGGGACTACAAAAGAGCCGACTATGTTTCAAATATTAATGAGCTTCAGCTTTTCCTAAACGATTACCTTTCGCAATTTCTGGAAAGGTCCGTGCAACAAAACCGGAATTTGTTTAAGCAGAAGGTAGCAGAACTTACCAATCGTTTTATTCCACTCCGCAGAATTAGGCAAACCGCAAAGTCCCCTTGGTTCACGCTTACACTAAAACGACTACTGAATAAAAAGAAACGAATTTTTCGAAGGGCAAAGGTAACTAACAACGCGGAAAGGTGGTCCGCTTATCATCACGCAGCTGACGAGTACACTCGCGCATTATCCGTTGCAAAAGAAAATTATTATCAACAAACTCTTCCCTCCCTGCTTGCAACTAATCCACAGAAATTTTGGCAGATGACTAGGGGAAATGAAAAAAAGGCGATAGAATGAATCCATGATGATAACAGCCGTGTACAAAAAGAAGTGTTTTGTGTCATTTTAAATCTGTGTTTTCATCATGCTTTGTTAAACCTACAGCACTTTCCTTTCCCGATACCCACCCCCCACAACTTTGTTCCCATGGAACCCCTTTTATTTGACTGTGTCGGCATACAAAAATTGATAGAAAACATGAAATTAGCCAGTGCTCCAGGTGAACACGGTATCTGTGCAAAGTTTTTTGCATAATACCTCTGTTTACTGATCTGTCATTTTATGTAAGCTTTTCACACAGTCTTTGGAATGTCATTGCCTCCCGGGCGACTGGAAAGCGGGAAAGGTGGTTCCTCTTCACAAATCAGGTGACGTTCATAACCCCCGCAATTACAGGCCGATATTGTTAACAAGTATACCGTGTAAGCTCATGGAACACGTCATCTACTCCCACATAATCACTTTTTTAGAAAACAACTCGTTCCTTAGTGATTCACCAGCATGGATTCCGGAAACGAGTACTCGTGTGAGACCCAACTTCTCTGCTTTACTAATTACCTTTTTCTTGCCATTGACGCTTAATCCCCTTGTTAACTGTATATTTCTCGACTTTGCTAAAGCTTTTGACACTGTATGCCATAAACTGCTACTCCTAAAACTAAGCAAACTTAATCTTGATGCTAACATATTAAAATGGATTGAATGCTTTCTAATAGACCACTCCCAATTTGTAACTGCGAATGAATCCAGCTCCCCCCTCTCACCCGTAACCTCTGGCGTCCCCCAAGGATCCGTTCTTGGCCCACTACTCTTCTTGATTTACATTAGCGATTTGCCACAGAACATCTCTTCTTCAATTAAACTTTTCGCCGATGATTGTGTTATTTACCGCGAAATTAAAACTCCTTCTGACCACCTTGTCCTTCAGTGTGACTTAGACAATGTTTCATCTTGGTGCGATACTTGGCTAATGAACCTTAATGTTACTAAATGCAAGGTAATGAGAGTTTCACGTCGAACATGTAATATTTTACTAACTACGTACTTAATAATTCTCCCCTTACTAAAGTTAGCTACTACAAGTACCTTGGCGTTACAATTTCTGACAACCTTTCCTGGCAGTCTCACATTGACCTTATTAAAACAATGCTAACCACACACTTGGTTATTTACGCCGTAACTTCTCCCTTGCCCCGATGCAACTGAAACTTCTGCTCTATAAAACATTAGTCTGACTAAAGCTAGAATATTCATCATCTGTATGGGATCCCCACGTAAACATCCATATCAGTAGCATCGAAGCAATTCAAAATCGCGCCGCTCGTTTCATTTGTCGAACTATTCCCGTACAGAAAGCGTAACCCATATGAAGTCAACCTTAAATCTACCTAGCCTATCATTTCGCCGCAAAATCTCGCGCTTGTGCCTCTTCCACAAGTTGTACCATACCATGCACTCACTGAGTAACTCGCTTTTTTGCCGCCATCTTACATTTCATCCCGCAGCGATCACCACTTCAAAGTTGGAATTACAAGCAGCCGTACAAACCTCCATTTTAATTCATTCGTGCCCAAAACAAGCACGGACTGGAATCACCTTCCCGCTTCCATCGCATCCATCACTGACCCGGCCAACTTCAAGAGTACCATAAACGCATACCCTTTTTAAACATGATCCTTTGTTTGTGCAGATTGTTACTTGTTTTTCCACCACTCCTCTCTGTAACGCCTAGTGCATTGAGAGAAAATAAATGAAATATAACCTCGGTTCCGGGTGTAGATCTAACGCCTGTTGTTCGTAGAGGACTACGCAATCCTCGCAAGCTGAATGGGACAGAGAAGTCGACAACAAACTCCACCTTGTAAAACCCCAACTGAGAAACGTTATCCCACAAAAACTCAACAGGTTCGCCGAAGTCACTCTAACACGGCTCAGAATAGGCCACACTTATGCCACACAAAACACCTTTTGTCAAGCACTGATCCACCTATATGTATACGCTGTGGAGAGAGTCTAACCGTTTTGCATGTCCTCATAGAATGTCCTGTGCTTCACCAAGCACGACTGACCCATTTCAGGATGCTCTATCGATATCATATCCCACTTCATCCAGCGCTGTTTTTATCACTTGATGCAGTGATTAACCTTAAGAGACTTCTTCATTATCTTGGGAAAGTCAAATTTTTAACGATGATATCATTCCATCCAAGCCACCAGGCTGCGCCTCAAGTGTGAGGTACCGCCTGGTGCATAAAAAGTATGTCTGAGCCTTCGCAGTTCTTGCTCAGGCAAGGACTTCAGCTGCGAGGGTCTTGCCTTGCAGACTAATTTATCGTCACAGACTTCAGCCAACGAAATCAAGTTTTTTAACAAAGTGACATTCCTGTTAAATGCACCGTGTTTTAAAGATTCATAGATATTTGCTACACATCATTTGCTTTAATTTTTTAAACTAACAACCTGAAATGAACCAACACTTGTACTGGCGCTCTTTGGCCTTAGATGCCTTTGCGCCAATAAAACTTACCATAATAATTTGCGCATTAGTAGGCCCGGGATTTTTTCAACGTCTCCCGATAATGATAACAACATTCCTACCAAGAAAAAACATTCACCGATACATTTCAAAATGGTACGTGAACACGGCAGCACGACAAGACAAAGGTAATTGCTACAAATACCGTATTTCTTTTCACTAACCTGCATATGTAAAGGAGCGTAAGCCATCGTTGTCACGGCCATGCCACCGTGTCCACTGAAGACCGTCGCTGTCGCTGTAGCTTTTAAATCCAATAACCCAGCATGCCATTTCTCTCCTGGTGACGTCAGAGTGCCCGAAGATGATGAGCGGTAGGCACTATCCACCTGTAGATTCAGCCACAGCTGTCAAGAAACGGCGCTTGCGTAGCAAGAACAACTTGGTCCGTCGAAGAACATAGGCATGATCACCGACCCTTTCGGAGAGCCTTGCCCGCCATCCACTTGTCCTGCCGATCCGACACTGATGAAAAGGCACCCGAGCAGAATCTGCATATACAAAGGGCCGTGAGCCATCGTTGTCACAGCCGCGCCACCGTGTCCACTTAAAGCTCGAAGTTCGAAGTTTATTTCACCACAGTGTTACACCATACAATTTGTGGTGTGGAAAGCGGAAAAAAAACTGCGATAAAAACGCAGCTTGACTAGCCCCACATCCCATCAATAAAAGGCAGAAAAAGTGACAGCATTCATAAAGTCCTCGAAAAAACTAAACAGACGCAAATACTTAGTTGAAAGTAGCGCCAATAAAAAATATTGCATACATAAAATTTTAATAAATGTTGATAGGATCGCACTCTTTGAGGAAATGCGAAAAAATAGAAATAAGCAGAACATAAAAACAAAGCTTTGGAAATGGCTAAATCTCTCTTTCGTCATGAAAACAAAAAATATTCGACATATCCTGTCGCAAAAGAAGGCAATTGTTCCAATAATAAATCGAATTTATTTAGTATGTGGGGGAGTGAATGTTTCAGCATTTGTAGACCATAGTTTGTTCGGCATCGAGGAACCTTCGAATAATCACTCTGTCGGGTATGTCGAGACAACGTGCGGCGCTATAAGCATACTATGGAGATAAGATTGTTACTTCCTTTGTTAATTTCAGTTTTTAAGGACGCTAGTAAACAGTATTCACACATGTCAAATCTTATGACTGAAATTGCTGAATAAAGACAAGGTACGTGCATTATATTCGGCAATCGCAATAGAACGTAATGCATTTTTTGTAGTCTGAGTAATTTCTGCTTAGAGTGCAAGGTGCCAGTACCCCACACCAATAGACCGTAGCGTAACTGGGAAGAAAAAGCGTGTTGTATATCATTAACATCTGAGTAGTCGGTAAAAATGACTGACATCTCCTAAGCATGCCTACTACCTTACTTAACTTCTTTCTTACCTTCTCTGTTTGTGAATCCTATAACAATTCCCAATGCTTTAGCGGTCGAAGAAAAATCAATCACAGAATCGTGCAGGTGTAGTTTTGAAGTAGCTTCGTACGTTGTTCCTTTTGAACAAAATAGGACGGCTTTGGTTTTTGAACAGTTGATTTGTAGGGAGTTAGCAGTCGCCCATGCATACAAGTCATCTAGTGTCGTGTTTGCTGCTGAAATTAGGTCATTTACATCCACACCTGTGAAAAACAAGGAAGTGTCATCCTCATATATGACATATTTATTTGTGTGATTTATGTTTATAATGTCATTGACATTAGTGATAAAAAGTAACGGCGCCAGTATACTACGTCGGGGTACACCTTGAGCAAGTTTTTGCAAACATGATTGTTCTGTGTTTATACTTACACACTGTAGCCTATCGCTCAAATAACTGGTGATTTAGGTTAGCGCATTTCCTCTAATGCCATAATAGGGCAATTTTTGTAAGAGGGTATTGTGATTTATCCGGTCAAGGGCTTTGGAGAAGTCAACAAATATGCCTAGCGTAATTTTCCTGTCCTCTATATTACCTAATATAATTTCCTTCTGACGTAACAATGCTACCTCTGTCGACAGCCCCGACCTAAAACCGTACTGGGCTGGAGTTTTATCGAATGTTTTGCAAAGAAGTTTGACAGTCTTATAAATATTAACTTTTCTATGGACTTTGAAAACAATGGTAGAACAGATATTGGCCTATAGTTTTTCAAATCATTTTGTCTCCTGCCTTAAACAGCACTGTAACTTTTGCATGCTTCAGACGTTATGGGAAAATACCTGTGCCTAAAATTAGGTTATAAATGTATGTTAAAGGCATAACTAATATATTTATGACAGGACAGACTGGGGCCATCTTTAACCCATCAATAACTTCCGATTGACGTTTCTTTAGTTTTTTGAAAACGTCCATAACCTCGTATTCATCTGTTGGGGAAAGATAAACTGACGAAGCTACTGTCTGTGCGGACATGTAATGTAGTGCGGTAGTGTCACTGACACTGTCTACTAAGGAAGGAAGTGAGGTCTTTATTGAATATCTCAGCCAATGCTTTGCCCCTGTATGTTCGATCGCCTCCAGTCATCTCTTCTACACTAAAATTACCTTTATGTAATGCAGTTTTTGAATTTAACTTGCTCCACATCTCCTTGACACCTGAGGCGCCCTCGAACATGCAACAATAATAACAGCGTTTCGATTTTTTCATAACTTTAGTGAAGTTATTTCTATATTTCCGAAAGGAATCCAATGCGTCTGGATCGCGATTCTTCAAAAATATTTGATACATGCTATTTTTCACATTTATCACTTTTATCAGGTTCTTTGTGACCCATAGTTTTCGCGAACGTGTAAACTTTTTTTTATTTCTTTGTAGGGAAAACATCGCTTGTAAATATAGAAAATTATCTCCATAAAACTGTCGTATGCTGCGTTTGCTGATGAGCATGAGAGCACTGCTGCCCAATTCGTTCTGGAGCTTTCATCTCGAAACTGCGAAAGAGAGTTTTCAGCTATAGTCTGTCATGAAAATTTGTAGGTTGGGTTTGATACGACACGGCACTTATCAATGACTAAATATATCGGCAAACGATCACTAAGTATTGACTGTGCCAGAAAACAGACTTTCGTTCGGTAAGTTGGTAATAAAAAGATCCAGTAACGTAGCGCTAGTTGCTGAAATGCGAGTTGGTTGCAGTATTACATTTGATAACAAATACGAATCAAGAAGCATACAAAATTCGCATTGTTTTGGTGTATTTCAAAGCATGTCAATGTTTAGGTCGCCACCTAGGACTAATTTATACTGATGTATATTACCATGAGAGAATATCGCGTCCAGCTGCTCGAAGAACTCACCTAAATTACCATCAGGTGGACGGTACAGCACCGCAAAAAGAAACTTCCCACATTTCAAACATATTACCTCAATATCTGACGTACATAAATACAGGTGACCAAGCAGTTCATAATAATACCTTGTTTAATAAACATACATATGCCTCCACCTCTTGTAATGGGTCTTTTAAAAAAACTGCATTATAATCTTCTAGGTGCATGTCGTCGTCAGCCGAAAACCATGTTTCTGTAAACATAATTACAGAAAACGAGAAGCCGAAATCACTCAGAAAATACACATAATTCATCCTGTTTGCCTCGTGCTGACTACATATTTAAATGAATGAAAGTAACAGGTGAATCGCATTTCTCGACCATAATATTCTTTAACTCTGATGGAGTAACACTAGAAGTGTTCATTTCAGATGCTGATGGGTCAACAGGCAATCGTGCATTGTGCCGTGCGTTGGAACGACAGGTCAACGACGAATATTCAGACAACTATTCTTATCGAACAAACTTTATTGCCACAAACTGGATAGCCAGCATCAATGAAAAATAGTAACGAAAACAAGCTACTGCATGAGCACTTGTGCATCCCAAGGCAATAATTGAGAGGAAATATATTCCCTAAAGTAACAACTCACACACCCAAATTTTTTGTTATATTGTGAAGCATATATTTTATGAACAAACATAAACCCAACTTCATGAGCATGCGTGGTACTTGACCCACTTAGGAACAAAAAATAAGCATAAAACAAATAACCGAATTTCTCGTTTACAGCGGCGCCGCAATATCTGTGCCCACAACACAAACCGCCTTTTTCGCTGCACTTTTTTCACGAAGAACTGTTCATTTTGTTTACGTCACCACTGCTTTCGATTTTGATCTTGGGTACATTTTTAGTCTGCCGCGCAAAGAGTTTTTCATAGTGAACCCAGACATATTTCCAACCAGTCTCCCGCTTGCGTGCTATAGCCTGACCAAGAAGTCGTTTCAGTTCTGGCAGATGTTCATTTACGAACAACGCTGACCGAGAGTCAATGCCGATATCAGAACACTTCAAGCTTGCTGCGCAGGCATTCATCAAAAAGTTATCCCGCCTTTGTCTCTGCTCGAACTGCACAACCACGGTTTTTTTGTTTGGGTTTTTTGCCATTGGAACTCTGTGTGCTCGTCCGAAAACAGTCACGACAAGGGGCACGCCCACCTTTTTTCCGATTTTTATGACCATTTGAACTAGGTATTCAGAGGATTCGTACGAAATGCCTTAATTTCGACATTTGCCCTCTGGGAAAACTGTTCAGCCCGAAGCATTCTTTCCTCATGGTCATTTACCTGCCATGTGAGATTAGAGCACTGTACCTTTAACTCAGCATTTGAGGCTCTCAGGGCTTGGCTTTCATCTCTAATTTCTTCATATTCCTCGTTTGCCGTAGCCAGAATAGTTTTAATATCTCTTAGTTCCTTGCGAAAGTCTCGCTCGATTGTTTCTTTGAAATCTTTGAACTCCGCCCTAAGTTCGCGTTTCAGCTCATCAAAAAGTGCTCTGATCTCCTTTGACATCCTCTAATGAAACAGCAATGCCAAAAATAGAAATGATACAAATGATTCAAATGGCAGCAATGACAGCAGTGGCAAGAGCAGTAAAATTAAAAAATAGGCTGATTCCCAACCTGCGTAAAAGATGCGCAGAGTCTGTGAGCACACGTGAAGCCTGCTGCCACCCATGCTGCCAAGTGAAGGAGCCGACGGTGCGCTCGGTGCTTTTGTACTGTCCGTACAGATGACGATCCAACGGGGCAGAGGGAGGGGCAGTGTCGCAGTCAACTTTCCATAGCTTGAAAGGTGATGCTAGCGTCGAAAACACAGCTTTTCTATCCGCGGCGTTTCAAGTTGGAACGGTAGTGTAGCCACTACAGCCAGAATGCAGGGCGCGGAATCAGCAATGCCTGTGTAAAATATGCGCAGAGTCTGTGAGCACACATGAAGCCTGCTGCCGCCCTTGCTGCCAAGTGAAGTTGGTTTGTAATACTCAGAACCAATACTTGGTTCGCAATACTCCCGTCCTGGCCACAAACAGTACAACACTACCTCGAGTATTATCATAGATCTTTTCCTTGGCAATTTCCTGCTTAAATGTTTCATAGATCTCTAGTACGGACTTTTTAATCATGACAATTCTCCACATGTCAGTTTCCGTTTCCTTCACCTTCTTCTTAACCGATAGTTCTTTTTAGTTTGACCCACTGGTCTTTTCTAAGTATTTACCCGCCAATTTTCTGGTTCACTTCCTCTATTTAGTATGGACATTCCTCATGTACAAGTAGCTGAAAACCTTCCTAGACCAGCGCTCCTCCCCCATTTCTCTCAATCGCTTCTCAAATTCTATCTTGCTGCTAGATTCCCTGCCCTCAAATGATGTCCATCCCATATCACCTTGCAATCCCTGATGTATTTCCGTGAGCTCCTAAAACAAGCCTACCTATTCCACGTTCCTTAATTTCTATTGTTGCTTAAACCTCTGATCTTATGCACAAGACCTCATTGCCAAAAGTCAAACCAGGAACCATGACCCCTTTAAATATTCCTCTCACAGCATCATACCTATTGTGATTCCACAGTACCCTATTATTCATCACGGCTGCATTCCTGTTACCTTTAGTCGTTACGTATATTTCGTGTTCCTTTAGGTACTCGGCCCCATTGCTTATCCATACGCCCAGATATATGTATTTATCTGTTATATCTAGCGTGACCTCCTGTATTTTAAGCTCGCTACCTTCATTGTCATTATTAATCATGACTGCCGATTTTTCCATACTGAATCTGAAAGCTAACCTATCTCCCTTATTACCGCAGATGTCCACCAATCTCTGCAAATCTTACTTGTTGTCGGCCAATAGCACTATATCATCTGCGTACATCGATGCTGGTAGTGCATGTTCAATGAGTTTTCCTTGTTTGACGAAAGAGAGGTTGAATCCCAGTCCACTTCCCTCTAATTTGGCCTCTAATCCTTGTAGGTACATCATGAACAATAAACGTGACAAGGGACACCCCTGCCTGAGCTCCCTTTTACCTCCGCAGGCTTGGAAAGCTATATTTTCCCTTTTATAACTACCTTGTTACACTCATAGATATCTTTTAAAAGGTTAGTGACTCCATCCTCCACACCTAGTGTGGCCAGTATTCCCCACAATTCCTCTTGAACCACGCTATCGTACGCTCCTTTGATATCCAAAAATGCTAGCCACAGGGGCCTGTGTTCCTTTTCTGCTATTTCGATGCACTGCGTCAGTGAGAACAGATTGTCTTCCAACCTCCTGTGTTTCCGAAACCCATTTTGCAGTTCCCCCAGCACCCCCTCATCCTCTATCCATGCCTGCAGTCTTTCCTTTATAATCTGCATCGCCAGCCTGTAGACCACTGATGTCACTGTTATAGGACGGTAGTTGTTTATGTTAGCTTTGTCCACCTTTCCTTTATAGATCATGCTCATCTTGCTAAGCTTCCATCCATCGGGGACATCACCATAAATTATTGTTCTGCTTACTGCCTCTCTGAAAGTCTGTTTAGACTTCGGACCCAATGTCTTTATCAGCATAATTGGAATGCCATCTGGGCCTGTTGATGTACTACTTGGAACCCTCTTCTCAGCTCTTTCCTACTCTCGTTGTGAAAACGGAGGCACTGCGCCACTTGATCCATCCATGTCTATTAAGATGCATAAGGCACTTCTTTGTTGAAATTTTGGACACCCTTGTTCTTATATACTCAATAGCTTCGTTACCTTTTGCATAACACAGTGAGATGTAGTTGTAAACCATTTATTTTGGCTTGTCTAATTTCTTAGGGAGTTTAGATGGTTCCAAATTTGTGCAGTTGCCTTGCTATCGTTTTTATGTACTTCTGCCAGCCTCTGAGTTCCCTTTGTTTTCAATTTTTCATTGATCAGAAGGGATGCTTCCCTTTTACAGCTTAGAAAGGTGACCCAATTTTTTTCTACGCCATCTGTTGGTTCACCCCGCTGCTTAGCATGTCCGTGTTCCTTAGAGGCTTCCTGACCGTTCACTATGGTTCTCTTAACTTCCTCAACCCACCAACTCTTGGGTTTGTGTCTCATTTTCCGGGGTTACTTTTCACGTGTCTTATCAATATCTAGCTCAAACAGTCGTAATTAGATTCGTGTACGTCTGCACTGTTTTATTATCCTCAGCGATTACTTTCTATCTTTGTTTAGAAGC
This sequence comes from Rhipicephalus annulatus, assembly GCA_013436015.1. Classification (NCBI taxonomy): domain Eukaryota; kingdom Metazoa; phylum Arthropoda; class Arachnida; order Ixodida; family Ixodidae; genus Rhipicephalus; species Rhipicephalus annulatus. The sequence continues at coordinate 110,171 of WOVY01009276.1, forward strand.
TATTTCTATTCGCCTATCTGAAATAAAAATTCTCTGTAGTTGCTCAATTTGTCTCGTTTCCACTTTCATTGCTCTTCCCAAAACTTTAGCTTGATGTGATGTGATCACTACCCAGACTTCTGGAGCCACATTCATCTATGTACATTCCCCTGAGCCTGTCTTACATCTTATGTGACATCATTGCATAACTTTTGCCAACTGCAGCCCTCCTATCTCCCGTGTTATCTGCCCTTCAAACTTCTCAGTACTGTCACAAATCATCAAGCCATGCCTTTCACATATATCCATCATCATTTTACCTGTTGGGTCAGCATACCCATCTATATTTTCTATGTGTGCATTCATAGCTTTCAGTATAATTATTTCGCATTCTCCTCCTAGTTCTTTCATGCCATTTGTTATACACTCTATCATTGCTTGGTTTTCCTATCTGGCCTTTACTCCCGTCCACAAGCACACCAAACCAAGGATTGTCATCTGCCAAGCTAGTTTCCCTTTTAACTATAAATGTTCCGTGCATCCCTGTTTGAATCTTTGTCAATGCATACTTTTATGTGTAAACGCCCCAATTCCACCTCCCTTTTTGCTGCCTTCTGTTTTATTGCAATATTCCCATGCGTAGTCCAGATTGCAAAGTGGTTGCTCAATGTCACGAAGATGTGTCTTCACAACCCCATACCCCCTCAGCTCCTCTTGCCTTAACTGCTCTTCTGTCTCTTCCCACTTTATCTTCCTGCCAGCCTGCATGTCAATATAGCCTATGTCTGACTTAGCTCGGCCCTTGGGCTTACGTTGATTTCATCTCCCCCGGACCCCGTGTGGCTTGAATATTTTGCCCCTTTAGAAGCGTCTTTGGCTACACTGTTGGCCTCAGGGCTCTGGGTCCCCCTAAAAAAGCTGTGGCCTGATGACCCACCCTATTACCAACCCTCCTGCCCATCCCACCACTGTAATGAATGTCATCCTGTGCAAAGGGGCGAGCGCCGGGCTCATACACGTCTTGGTTCACCTCCATTACGCTGTATCCGAGTTGCCGGCACATACCCTTGATCAAACAGTTGGCCTCCACTACCCTCCATTAATTTCCACGAGACTGCCCCAGACCTCTGGGACTGTGCATATGGTCACATGCACACTACCAGAGGCGTCTTGGAGCTTACGCATGCCATCTTCCGTCTCTGAAGGTTCTGATCTTTGCGTTGCAACACATCAGTGAGACCAGCATGAATAATGACGAGGTTTTCGCCCTCAATGCTGTCTTCTACAACCTCCTTAGCTTTGGCCAGTGCATCCACCTTGCTCTTTCCTGACTGGGCCTCCACCCTCACTCTCTCATCTTCTTCCACTGTTGTGAAGACGCCATCCCTAACCCTGGCCACGTTAGAGTCCCCCACCACCACGACCCTTCTACGCTCCAATCGCTGGCTTCCTGCTTGTGATGGCGCCCCTGTTTGCTCTACCTGTTTCTCTCTCTGACATCTTTCCTATGTTCCTGCCCTGCTCGAAGACTGCCGCGCCACCGACGTGTATGTTCTCGGAGCCTTCGTGCTGTGGCCAGACATTGCGGCCCCCTGACCTCCCTTCTCGCCTGTTCCTTCCCACCTGATGTCTTCTCTGCTACCCACGCCTTCCATCTCACACCGCTCGAGGCCGGGGCAAAGTGCCATTATCTCCTTTACCCGCTGCTCGAGCTCGGCTCACCCTTCCCGTTCTTTTCGAAGGTCGCCCTTCATTTGCTCTAATAGGCTGGAGGTAGTCTCCTCTCGCTCACACGACGCTCCGAGCTGTTTTTGGAGTTCAATCCTCTGCTCCCGTTGTGCCCTAAGCTCCCCTTGAAGCCCCTCGATGCTAGCTTCCGTGCGCTGCACGCCCACCTCCAGTGCCTTGCACAGCCTGCACACGAAGCGCGCCTTCTGCACATTTGTCAAACTCGTGAATGCTGTCTCGTCCAAGTAGCACTAGCGCTTGCATTCTTCGCACTGCACCAGCTCACTCTGGCCCCGTTATTTATCCATGCGCCAAAATATTTGTATTTATCCACTATTCCTCCCGTGACTTCACTTTTTTATGCTCACTGCCTTTGTTATCTTTAAACATTATGGTTGCCAATCTTTCCCTGTTGAACCTCAAATTTAACCTATCTTGCTCATTACCACAAATGTCTATAAACCCTGCATTTTTTATTGTCGGCTATTATTACTATATTATCTGCATAGATCAATGGTGATAATGACTGTTAAATGTGTTTTTCTTGCTTGGTAAAAGAGAGACTGAAGACGAGCCGACTCCTTTCTAATTTGGCTCCTAGTCCCTGTAGGTACAGAATAAGTAACAAAGGTGAAGACGGACATCCCTGTCGAAGCCCGTGTTGTATCTGTATAGATTTAACTACCTGTTCTTCTCATTTGATAACCACCTTGTTACTTTTATAGATATCTCTTAGAAGATTAGTTATTCCACCTTCCACATCTAGTGTGTCCAGTATTCCCCACAAGTCTTCTTGAATCACACTATCGCAAGCTCCCTTGATATCTCGAAATGCCAGCCACAGGGACCTGTGTTCTTTTTTCCGCTATTTCAATACACTGCATCAATGAAAACAGATTGTCCTCCAACCTCCTTCGTAGACGAACCCATTTTAAAGATCTCAAATCACCCCCTCATTCTGCACCTATGTCTATAGTCTTTCCTTTACTATCTGCATCATCAGCTTGTATACTATTGATGTCACTTTTATAGGACGGTAGTTGTTTATATCGGATTTGTCCCCCTTTCCTTTCATAGATCATGCTCATCCTGCTTAGTTTCCACCCATTTGGGAGCTTCACCATTCATTATAGCTTTGCTCTCTGCCTCTTATTATTTGCTTAGGGTTTGGTCCTGGTTTCTTTATTAGCATGATTGGGAAGCGGTCAGGTCCTGTTGATGTGCTATCAGGGACCCTTTTTTCTGCCCTTTCCTACTCTCGTTGCTCCAGTGGAGCCACTGAGCTAATTCGTTCATTCTCATCTGATACGGTACATGCAGCACTTTCTTGATGTTTAAAATTTTCGGTCATCATAGTTTTTACATTCCATTGCCTGATCCTCTTCTAGTCTGATCCCTCAAACTATAATTATAAACCTCTGTTTCATGCTTGTCTAATTACTCCGAGAATTAAGACGATTTTAAAACTTTGCAGCTGCCTTTGTATCTTTTTATATACTTCCGCTATCCATTTGGACCCTTTTCTAGTCTTGTCATTGATCGTATCGAACGCTTCCCTTCTGCAGCTTAAAAAGTTATCCCATTTTCTTTTGACGTCATATTCCGGTTCACCCCTCTGTTTAGCATAACTGTTTCCTGGAGGCTTCCTGAAGTCTTACTATGGATCCCTTAATTTCCTCATCCAGCCAGCTCTTGGGTTTGCTTCTGCTTTTCCCGGTTGATTTGACTCGTACCTTAGCAAGCTCTAACTCAAACAATCAAGTTAGATTTGTGTAGGTCCCCTCTGTTTGAGTATCCTCGGTGATTATTTTGTCTATCTCTTTAGTTGCTATTTCTATTTGATTTTCTGAATAAATATTACCGTGTGGCTGCTTGTAATGGCACCTTTGCAATATTATTTCTCTTCCAAAACTCGGCTTCATACGTTTGTGATCACTACCTAAGTTTCTGGACCCATATTCATCTATGTTCATCACCTTTAGCCGATGATACCTTCTATGTGGCATTACTGCGTAATCTATCGTCAGCTGCAGCCTTCCCACCTCCCACGTTATCTGCCCTTCGCATTTCTCGGTGCTGTTGCAAATGATCAAATCATGCCTTTCACACATATCCATTACCATTCTGCCTGTTAGGTCAGTATATCCATTCATATCTTCTATATGAGCATTCATATCTCCTAATATGTTTACCTCGCACACTTCTACTTTGTCGATGTCATTTTCTGTGCACTGCACCACTTGTTGGTTTTCTTCTCTGGCTTTTGCCCCTGTCCACAAATAAAAAGAACCAAGGAGCGTCATTTGTCCTGCCACTTTCTCTTTTAGCCATGAATGTTCCTTGCACTCGTGCTTCACGCTTTGCCAGTCTGTACATTTATGAATGAACGCCGCGATACCACCCCCCTTTCTGCTGCTTTCTGTTTTATTACAATATTCCCATGCGTAATCCGGATTGTTTGGTGGTTGTTCTATGTCCCTAAGATGTGTTTCTACAAAACCATATACCATCGTTCTCTCCTTCCTTAGCTGTTCTTCTATATCTTCCCACTTCAGCCCATTCCTGCCACCATGCATGTTAATATACTATACGGCCGAATAGGCTCGGCCCTTGTGGCTACGTCGATTTCTGCCCCGGACTCTACGTGTCTTAGATATTGGTGCCACTTTGGAATCAAATTTGTCTATACCACCTGTCATAGAGTCCCCCTAATTGTTTTCCTCGTTACTAGCTATCCTGGACCACGAATTGCCCGAGTTCCCCTCCCCCCCAATAGAGCTACTGCGCGTCCTGCAAGTCGCCAACCCACCTCATGACCTAGCCTCCCATCAAAGTGAATTCTGTCTTGTTGAAAACCACCCCACCTATGCACCTCTCTGTTTATTTCTATCACCTCAAAGCCTTTCTTTCTACTCATCCACCACATCTCTTGGTATGCGTTTACAACCGCTCTTTGCAGCTTGCTGTCACGCACCGCTACTTCCTGTATCGTGCATATCACTTACCTATACTTGAGGAGAAGTGGCGCGCTGGTCAATGACCCCTTTTGCCAGGGTAGGCGCTAGTCGTGCCTTATGTTCCTTTAAGAGATTTTTTAAACCACTAATGATTATCACGAGGTTTGGTCCATCAGCTGTAGTTTTCATTCATTCATTCATTTTTCATTTCAAACAAGTCTTTTGCAACCAGTTCGGGGGTCCCTCAGGTGAAAAGCGGTTGAAAAACCACTTGAGAGTGTCTGAGGCCTCAAGTACATGGCAGCAGTTTTGAAATTAAAGCTCTTAAAAATTGGCTGTAATGTAAGTAGGCAATCAGAACAAAAATTTAGACGAATATTCTACAAATACAACAGTAGAACAAATAGACACAGACCAAACTAATAACTGTGTATCTGCACTCATGAATACAATGAACAGTATCAAAATAAACTTGACAGAGACTGAAAAAAATGCCATACCTCAAGTAATGATAACATAGCATGATAAAAAGAAAGATACTAGGCCAGGATGAAGAAATACTTTCGCATTTCTCTCTTTGTGAACATAAAACGTTGGGCTCATCATTTATATATTCGATAAGCAGGGATGGTATTGTATGTTTAAGGGACTGTAAAAAATAATTCATGCGAGAAAGAGGAACGAGCTACCTGTCTATGCTTTGGGTTCGTGAATCTGTGTGTTGAAGACTTATGCTTGACAGGTATTTAAGAAACGTTTGGAAGTGCTCCTTCGCAAAGAAGTAGTTCTTATTGAGTCGAAAATTGTACATGTGTTACATGCTGATTATTTTGTAGCAGCGGAACAAAGTACCAGCGGAAGTACTGCGTGGGACATTTGCAATGTAGCGCAGTGTCCTTTTTCGCAATGAGTGACTAGTTTTTACGTTGCCTATGGTTGTGATGCCCCAGACAAAAAGGCCGTAGTTTATGTGCGAGGAAAATAAAGCATGGTAGATTTGCACTTTAGCTTTTCCCGGAAGAAAGTGCCGACCTCGTGACAATGCTCCAGCAGCACGCGATAATGATTTAGTCAATGATTCCACAAGCCATGACCACGTCATATGAGCGGAAAGAGTTACACCTAGAACTTTCGTTTTCTCCACTACTTCTACGGGTTTTCCTTCAAGCGCTGACGATTGGTGAAGATTAGTTTCCATGCCCCTGGATCTGAAAAATACAGCTTTCGTTTTTTTTCGCACTCATTCGCAGGCCATTAGTAGTAGACCACCGCAGTACATCTGATAATACGCTTTGAGCTTTGACGACAATCTCAGCTGAATTTTTTCCCGAAACAAAAATACTGGTGTTATCCGCGTACAGTAAAAATTCAGCACCGTTATTTATATCGACAATATCATTTTTGTAGATATTGAAGAGTATGGCCCTAAGATGCTTCCTTGAGGCACACCGCATGAAATGGTTTTAGAGGAAGAAAAACAGTTAGCGATTGAAACACACTGTTTCCTCTCGGACAAATATGAACAAAATAGGGAATTAGCTACACCACGTACCCCATAGGTGTCTAAATTGCCGAGTAAAATGTAATGCTTAAGAGTATCGAATGCCTTGCTACAGTCAATGAAGACACCCCGCGTAAGCTTTTTCTCTTCGATGTTTTTGCTTATCAATTCTTTTTGGGTTAACAACGCAGTCTGTGTGGATTTGCCATGCTGAAAATCATGCTGGTTTTTTGAAAGTACGTTGTGCTTGTTAAGAAAACTACCCAGGCGACAGAAAGTTATTTTTTTAATGCCCTCGAGAATACAGGAATAATTGAAATTGGTCGGTAATTATTAGCATTTCTAACATCTCCATTTTTATATATGACAGATAGCTTTGAAATTTTTGTGAGATTTGGGACACATCCAGGCCGGAGAACTAGATTAAACACGTAAGCTAAACAATGAGCCAGGACGTTAATTACGTGCTTAATCACTTTACCTGAAATTTGTCGACATCAATAGCTTTGCTGTTTTTTAAAGATAAGAATGCGCGCACTATGTCTGCTTCATCTGTGGCTGCAAGAAACGCTGTGTCAGAATTCTGGTAAGGAATTTGAGTATGGGCAGTGCTTCCCAGTGGTTGTACAGCATTAGCAAAGTGCTCGCTGAAATGCTCGGCTAAAAGTGCACCGGATAGATTATACCTATTTACAGTTATTTCCGTTAAAGTATTCCGAACAGCGTTGCGATTGAGGGCCTGATTTATTGCTTTCCCAACCTGGTTGGGGCACCGTAGATAGATATCAGAAAGCATGTGGTCATAGTAAGAGCTTTTTGAGTTCCGAGTACTGAGCTCGTTTACCTCATGACTGCTTCCAGCTTGCGTCCAGGGAACGTCCCTACTGTAACCCTCTTGTCACCTCTTACCCTCTATTTGATTGCCTCTGCGCATTGATTTAAATTCGAGTCCCCGGCGAGTATAACGTGCTGTCACTTTTCAGCTGGAGCGTCCTGCATTTGGGGGTTACTTGCACCTGTGATGCTGGCTGCTTTGTCCCCTCTTGATCCCACCACAACTTCGATGAAGCTGGGTCTTGCAACCATTGAACCGGCTGAACCTATTTTTTCCGAACTTGCTTGCTCTTTCTTTTCCGTCGTTCTGGTTGCCGGTGCCCTACTGTTCACTCCGTCGGCCGCTCCTTTGTTCACCTTCGCTAGTGCCTCCTCGGTAGACCTTAGCCTTTCTCCTATAGCTCTAGTTTTTTCTTGCTCTGTCGCCAACGCAGTCTGCTCTCGGTGATTGTCATCAGCACGTCACTCTGGGCAACCATCATTTTCTCCATTATCTCTCGACCTCACATTGCCTACACTTGGCGTCAGCTTCCTCTTTATTCGCGTCTGCACTTGCGTCCATTTTCATACCCACCCCGCATCCTGAACATCTTACAGCTTTTTATTCATGTCTTTTTGACACCGATTGTCTTTATAAATTGTCCCTTTCGATAACTACAACACACGGCGTACGACAAATCCTGCCCCACGAAAAAAGAAAGTCTAAGCTCTACTACAAACATTAGCGCGTTCGGTGTACTTGAACCTCCCCCACGGGGTGGCAAAAGAAAAAGACACAAGCATACAGACACAAACAAGTAAATACCTAGTAACTGACCCCTGAAAGAGACATACGGTGTATTAAATGCGACAAAGGTTTAAACTGCCGTCCTAGTAATTATAAAAGCAAGCTCGACGAATGCAAGGCCACTTATCTGTGCAGTTAAACGGTAGCGCTAAAAAAACACGTCTATCCACCGTGCCAGTTCGTTCTCCGAAGCGCATTTATTTGACCAAGTGCATTTATTTGCAGCGCCACAACACGGGATTCAACGAAAACTTGAAAGCATGGCTTCTACAATTTTCACGAATAAGAGAGACGGTGTGCTTTCACTCACCTGCAGTGGCCGCGCACTGGTTTACTTAAAAGAAAAAGAAAAACTGAAAGCAAATGATCGGTCGGCGGGAAATCGTGAAGGTTTGAATACTGTTAAAGCAGCGATGTTCTGTGCGAGTTTTTAGTGTTCTTCCTGACACTAAAGACGAAAGCTATTGGTGTTTAACATTATTCAAGCGATCGCGAGGTGTGCAGGAACAGACAGGTTAACGTGTTGATATTTTGAATATACATGTAGTATAAGTTATATTGCGAATATGTATATCTTATATTCATGGTGGACCTAACTTTTATTCATGGCGGAAAATAAATGACGCAAACCAATGCTTGTGTTTTACGGGTGCATCTATAAGTGATCGGCGCGCTTTTTGTTGTTTAGCTTTTGCGTCATTGGCACCTACATTGTTTACAACTCTCTCAACGGCCGCTAAACAGCAAAACTAGAGGGCGTCGGTTGCCTGGTGCTTTTGATGAAGTTGCATTTGGATACACCTGTACTTTTCTTGTACAACTGATCTTTGTGAACGTATACGCTTTGTCTTTTGAAAGCATATTTAGTGGTGCACACTTTGTGCATACGACCGATGGCCTCTCGCGTTCATTGTAGGAATTGGGTGGCACAGAACAGTGCTTAAGACGCGACGCAAAGTAAGAATGACAGATACGTCATCACCGTTCCATTAGTGTACCAAACAGGCTTGCCCATTACAGATGTGGACGTATTCTTCCGGAATCGTTTTTGCTGTCAACGGCACAGTGGTGATTGCGGTGCACGCGGCTGCCGACCCGTAGACCGAGGTCGCAATTGGATGGCGTGGAGGCCCGCGTTATTCGATGTAGGCGCTAAGAACCACACGTGGTCGTGATTTGCGGACTGCTACACTAAGTAGGGCAAGCCTCACGCGGTATACAGTTTTACCACGCAAAGCCCTTGTTGTTGTTGTTTTTGTTGTTGTTTTATTTGTTGTTGTTGTCTTTGTTGTTGTTCTTGTTGTTGTTTTATTTTATTCTTAAAAGTGCGTTGATTCTTTTCAGACACGCGGCCAAAAACGGAGACACGAAATGATCCGTAATTGCATGAAAGCTACAGGAGTTTTCCTCGTCAAGCAAAAATGTGAAGTCTCGTAATTCTAGGTAGCATTCTATGCCAAAGACAAGGAAGTGTTCGTGGTTTGTTTTGCCTTCTTAGTGACGTATGTAAATAAAACACGTAGCAAGGACATAGTACAGATTAATTCGTTGAACACTTACCGCATAAGTTGTGTTCAACTGGTGAAGAAGTCGAAGGTATAGAGCGAATAATGAATAAAAATTTTCTGTCAAAAGGTATATGTACAGCCATGCGCCCCGTATATATGCCACGCTTTAGGGCCCGAAGCTCCATCAGATCACTTTTTCTGTTTTGTTTACTATCAGCCGTACATTGTCAGATACCAATTACAAGAAAATAAGTCGCTCTAAGCCACGTCACCAACCACCTATCGCGTTTTGTTGTCTGACAAGTACTTCAGTGCTTTATAAACATTCACACTGTTCAAACATGAAGCAGTCTTTATATATGAATAATAACTGTGATAAAATGCATGGTGATGCGTGGTGACTATATTGTTATTGTAAACCAAACTATGAAGATTGAGTGTCACCCGATGTTACTTCAAGAGGAAGTAGTATGTCAATAAAACCTATATTTGATGCGTTTTCAAATACAGAATTGTTTGCATATGGTGCACTTCACCGACTTAGCGAGAAGTAGCAATATTTGCTGACGTGGATGCCATATCTGTGCACACAGTAGGCTATTGAAATGTCAAACTGCTTTTCGCAATTTATATAGACCACTTGTTAAGATGTGATGATGAAGGATGGCAAAGGCATTCGATTTTTAAGGAGCTATATAGCACAAACATCAAACACGCTCACCGCATGCGGCCAGCAGCCCGCACAAGACTGTCTCGTCTCATAATTGTTTCTTTTTTTCTCAATAAGTATGCATGAGCCCACTCAGACAATACTGCTCGCAAGCATGTTTTTTATGATTCATACCACGGTGTGACCATGTGCCGAAGCATAACCGGGAACAAAAACTTCATTATCTCAGAATCGGAGCACTGATTTTGCTCATTTCGAAGATCAATATCGATATTTTTTTTCCGAATCCTGACAATAAGTGTCTTTCAGAAATGGCCCATATGGAATATATGTGAAATATATTCTTTCAATCGGCAACAATAGATGACGTTTTGTTCAGGCCTCCATCCCTCTTCCCCCTTCATGTCAACCTGCTTCACTGCAGTGAAGATTCTCGCAGGACTAAGTATCCCGAATGCAGCCTGCTATGTGAGTTGCGTTTGAGATTCTAGCGATGTGGTCTGTAACCGTACTAAATCAGCCCCAGATGTACAAAATCCACAATCTCATGTTCGCACAATATCATGTTCGTCGAAGAACAATCGAGGCATTTCACGATGCACTTGCGTAATTCGGTGAAGAAGCACCGGCCAAAGTATTCATTCAACATAGAGCAAAAAAAAGTATGCAGAACGGTTGGGAGCCAGCAGACAATGCTGAAGAGATTTTCTGGGTCTTGTGCAGTCTTATATGTCAGAAATTAGAAAAAACTAAGTTTGTCTGACCAGTCTGAACTAAGTTTGTCTGACGGAAAGCTTGATACGAGGTGGCTCTTGATTCAGAAATGAGATCACGTGTTCTTTGGGGGTCGCATCAGGCACGACCTCCAGTTCTTGTAGACTCTGGGCGTCGTCTGTTTTCGCTTTGGCGCATCCTGTTGAGAGCAGACGGTGGCTAGCTGTCACATAGACTTCGTTCTCTGTTGGTCGACGGGCGGCAACGGTTCGCATCATTCCGTTCCTTCGTTTACATCGGTCGTCAATTTTCTTGCCGTGGTAGCGGGCAGGCAGCGTTGTGCACCTGAAGGAGGTTGGAGGCTTCGTTCAGGTTCAACTGTTGCGTGTGCCGAAAACCACCTGTTGTTCCTGTTCCATGCGTTCGAGCTTCAAAATGTTGTGCAGTAGGTGGTCGACATCGTCATGCATCCTACCCAAGAGCATGGTCCATAGTTCGCGAGGCTTCAACCTTGAGATAACTTGTTCTCGCATATCTGTAAAGTGGAGGTTGACTTCGTGGCACAGAATCACCTGAGAGTGGAAGTAGGCGGCCGTGCTCTCTTTACGCTGCTGCACGCGCTGTAGCATCCTGTGCCACACTTCTGCAATGGGAGTCTTACCGACGAAGGTAAGATGGAAGCGCACCTCGAATTCTTTCCACGACATGAACTGGGAACTTTTTGAGTGGTACCAGTCCTTGGCCGCTTCTACCAATTGGGCCTTGGCTGTTTCCAGCGTGTACGCAGCTGGCCACCCGTGAAGGTTAGACGTGCGACGAATATTCTCGATCCACTCGCAAGCCGATGGAGGGTTCTCGGAGCCTTCGAAGGCTCTGATGTTGTGGCTTAAGTCAGGAATCACTTGGAAATTGGCGCTGTATGAGGTTGTGCCGCACCGGCCACAGACAGTCGTTACAGCAGGGTTGATAGTAGTCGATGTTTTTCTTGGAGAACTTGAAATAGGTCACGAGCTGAGATAGTGTTGCCAAGGCCAAAGTCTGTAACTTCTGCGAAGGTCTGGTTGTCTCTTTATTCTTTTTAAGGTTACGTTAACGAGCTATACGTAGGCTGACCAAACACACAGATTCTCTTCGTGACGATTGGATGGCGATGCCACTTCTGAAATGTTGCATTCGACCTCATAATAAAGAAGAATAGTTTACTGACACATAATAAAACATACCCAACACAGGTTACTAAACGCCACTCAGGCCAAACTGCGTGTAAATGTCTCTGTCAAATCGATGTCTTCCTTCATAGTTCACAAAAAGGCTCGTGCATGTCTAACAATTGCGTTTGTTCTGATGCCCACTGATTTATTTTTAAACAAGGCTAGCTGCTTACAAGCACCTGCTCAGTTTTCTTTATTGTGCAGACTTCCGCCTAGATGGTTGTGCACGGTTCAAGGCTTCGACGAAGAATCTCAGCCTTGTCAGCACATAAAAACCTACCAATCATTGTTCACGGTGCACCTCGCAAGTTTCACTTTGTTCACCTTTAGAAGCTCTATGAGATCCATGATGCTGTCATGGTGTACGCAGCGGGTGCTAGAGCATTCAGTGAATGTGTCCTCAAAAAAACCAAGAAAGTTCAACAAGGTCGAAGATGGGTACAAAAGGCCCCCGTAATCACACTGTTGGGTGAACTGCGCGATAGCGCTTTGATTCTCGCGAACTCAACAAGTCGTTTTCGCAAGGTAGAACAGTGCTACGGCACGATGCATTTCTTCGAAACATGCTCGCTTATCTAATGGACCAGTCTGCGGTCACTTCTGACGGACACGTATGCTTCATGGTCACTCTCATATGTCACCACATCGTGCAACATATCGTTTTCATTGCTTTCAAACTGCATTTCACCTAGCGAATGAGCAAAGCCGAGGTTCTGCGGTGGTGGTGACGGGGGCAGGCACAGTCCAGGGGACAAAAGGGAGTCAGGTATGTCAGGAGTCACATTGTTTTTGTCTTGCTAGCGCACAAAGTTGCAAAAGCTGATGCATGCCATTGTGTGCAGGAACTGTTGTGGTGTAGGATGATCGCTCTTCCCGCTGCACTGCCGCACTATACCGAAAGTGTTCTCCAGGGGGTCTTGGGGGAGCCGGGCTGTCATCAGGTAGGCATAACCTACTTCCATCATCAGGTATTCCAGCAATAGCAAGGTACTTTTGATGGTGATTCAAAACCATGCTGCTGTGAACTGACTCAGGAAGCCCCACTTGCCTTTTGCGTGTGACTCCCATTTTGTCAAGTACGCAAGAAAGGTGTAGAGGCAGTCGACCGCACTCGAGTTTAACCGCAGCGCAACTCTGGCTTATCGAGAGGACATTATGGTAATGATGCTGTTTATCATCGTGCATAAAAGAAAAGAAAGTAAGAAGAACGTTACTCTATGAGCACCGTTTTATAGATTTGTACATGTGCAAGATAGTTTTAGCAGGAACGCGCAACGCACATAATACTGTATGCCATCGTGGGGATTCGCACCTCATCATTTCAGGTGCATGAAGGTGTCGCAAAATTAGTACGAGACCATTATGCTGTTTGGTTTATGAACAGAGGTACACTGTTCTAGTACAACTTCGCACATGTAACGTTGTCAAATTTACTACTAAGTTTACAAGAAATGCTGTGAGTTTGAGCGACAAAAAATGCAGTAATTGTCACATTATATGTTCTGCGTACAGAAAGCTTTGTTTTATTTTTGGGAGCCTGGCATTTAAGTTACATGCTCAAAAAAGGCATAGGAACGTATTATGTGGTTTCGGAAGCAGGATGCCACAGGCTTCCCTTGGAGCATGTTCCAAGTGTCCCGCAATGTGTCTTTTCAGTTGAATCTTGGGTATATACACACTCAGCACGGTACACTCGCTCTAGTGTATAGTGCTTGCTCAAGTGCCCAGCTGTGCAAACAAATATTTTCTTGTAGTTGACTTTCCAAACATATTGTAAGCTTTGCTGTTGAGATCAACACAGTTAAGATATCAAAAACATTACTCAAAGAACCACAGGTCACCCATATGCAGTTGCGTCTTGATTAATCGACATCTTGTTGGTAGAAGCGCAGACCACGGGTCACTTGTGAACCAAATAATTGGTAGGCGTAGCGGACGCGCATCTTCTCCAAGTTGTTGGGATTGAGGTGGGCCTTTTGTATGCCATCCATCACGCGAAGTGTCACAATATGTCCATTCATTGCGTAAACGTCTTTTACAGCGTACGAAGAGACCTGAAACATAAAACATATGTAATTGAAACTCGTTCTATTGAAGTGACGGGGACACTCGAATTATTAGGTAAAACACAAAACCTTTTAAACTTTATGAGGAAGTAATTTTATGGCTTCTTAATTTAATCAGGCGACAAATAAATACTATCAGGGGATCGTTATTGACAACAATCTAATCCTGCGTATGTGAAAATCTGCTAGGAGGCTCTGACACGAAGCCTCCTCTAATATCGCCCGAACATAAATGGAACCGTGTTCGCGCGACGTAGCAATGATGTTGTAATTCACGATATGCAAACACACGGTAAACTAATGAAGTTACTGTGTGAGCAGGGACGGATCCAGCCACTCATTTTACGGGGGGGGGGGCACCTGGAGTAACTTTGGAGAGGTGGGAGTAGTCATGACTTTTTTGTTTTTGCTAGCAGAAAAACCTCTTCATTGCACAAATTATGTCAATATGTGCTCACAGTGGTTTCACTTATTTGTCGTAACTTATGACATGAGGTGGACTACGAGCACTGAATTGAGAGGGAGGAGTGCCGACAGAGATTTTTTTATTTTGGGGGGGGGGGGGGCGATTGCTTTACTTTCTCCAGCTCTGGATCCGCCACTGAGGCCGATGCACAAGTTTGGAAGGAGATGGTTATTGCCATTGCATAATGAAACCGACCATCGCCGCACGCTTCATACGGTACGTAAAAGCTCGGCTACCGAGTCCAATACTCCGTGCCTTCAGGTGGCGTGCGCGGCTTCACCAAACGAAAGCTAACATGGTAAGAAGTATAGACTTTTTCAGTGAAGGTTGCCTGGGTGCTGCCATAGTCCTCTCTGTGGGCTGTTGTTACCATGTGTGACCTCCCCCCCCCCCAACGAAAAAAATGACTACTGAGCTTGAGACGTCAAATTCAGTGCTCCCATGCAACAGCCCAGAAAGAACGGAATGCTCCTCACCGTAAAAAAATATGTCTGTATACGTTATAGTGTGGTAGCGTTAGAACGCATGCTCAAAGAACTAACTGCATCTACAAAAAATCCTCTGTTAGATAAATTCGTTAGTAGATTCTGGAACTTAAGAAGTATTGAAAAAGACATGTTTTGTGTCTGTTCCGATCAAATTTCCCCGTTTATTTTCCCCAGCAGTAATGTGTGAGTTCTATAGTGTTGCGTGAGTTCTAAATTGACATTTACTCAATCAACGAGCTGAACACGAGGTATACATTTCACGACGAATTTTAATCCAATAACATGAACGCCAAATGATAAAAAAGCATTCGTTCAAGTTCCGTAACAAATAAACAACGATAAAACAACAGACGAAGAAAGAATAAAGGGGAGCTGCAAAACCTACCAGGCCGTCAGGAGTGTTGAAGTCGTGGAGGAGCAAGTTGTTGCGAAGACACTTTGTGAGATGCACAAAGTCGGGAAGAAAGTATACGTATTACGCAGGGGCGTCTGCGTAAGTAGGCATTTGGTGCGTAGCGACAACACGGACTCGAGCTAACGGGGGAGTTTCGACTCCCTCCCACGCCTATCCATGCGTGGCTCTGCCATGTCCGGGGAAAAGGGGATCCGGGGGGTTTAGCTGACGTGGGGTGATTGGACCTTTAAGGCCCCTCAGCAAAGACAACACACCCATTTGGCCCCGGCTTCATGTAGACGGCACCCCTGAGCTGACCCACCCAGGGGAACTGGCAGTCGCCTTTTCCTATCTCTCTCTCCCTACATCTTCGTCTTCATCTCTCACTTTTTATCTGTCCTGTCATCTTCTCTCTTCCGTGTATTTCCAAATTTCCTGGAGGCAAGGGTTAACCTTGTGTGGATACCCAGTATTGGCTATTCCATATTAGGTTATAGCAGTGCTGTACGGTTGGCATCGAGAGGACATGCCCCGCATCTCCTGCCACGTCCCCTGGTTGGGCTCAGTGGTGAGCGGCTGGCACCGCTGCCGAACTTTATAGTCAATTCATGGCAAATGCTCCTTCCCCCCCTTCCTGATCGCTCCCTGAAAATGTGGCGCACTAAAGACACTTTCATGCTCAACACACCAAAACCAACCTTCCCAAAGTACCATGTTATTCATTGCCAGAACAAAAAGAAGACAGTACGTACTATTTCACCCTTTCTTGTGTCCAAAACTCTCACCGAAGCAATAGGTATAGGCTTTAAAGTCACAAAGATGGGAAGTGGCGATCTCCTCCTTTTGAGGTTCGTGACAAAGCTCAATATGAGAAGCTGTCTAAACTTGTAGGATTTGGAGAAACCCCTGTTTCCGTCGGCCCACACAGGTCCATCAACACTACGCAGCGTCACTTCTGATGATGACGTTCTACAACTCTCAGAAAGTGAACTACTAAAAGGCTGGCAAGACCAGAATGTAGTCAAGGTACAGAGAATCATCATACGATGAGACAAGAAACACCCACCAAACACATAAGTGTCACGTTTGGTACTAGTAACTTACCAGAATCAATTGAAACCGGCTACTGTAAGCTCCGTGTGATACCATATATCTCCAATCCTCGTCGATGTTTAAAGTGTCAACGTTTCGAGACGGATCGCAGAGTTGCGGAAGCCGATCCACTTGCGAAAAGTGTGCATCCACTCAACACTCATCGGATGACTGCACCTAAGAAGCAACTCGTTGTTCAAACTGTGAAGGAAACCACCCTGCCTACTCACGATCATGCCCCACATGAAAAAATATAACCAAATAGTAGAACTCAAGGTCAAGTTCAATAGGTTATTCCAAAAGGCACGTAAACGTCTTTCACTGCACAACCCCTCTTATTCCTTCTTTGCAGATGTGACATGCCAGGGTGCCGCACCACATGTTTCTGCACTCAGCCGCGGTCACGCCAATAGCGCCCCCGGCTGGAGCAGCCTGTACTGCTCCACCACCTGACAAACAGGGCCGGCAGACCACCATGTCTGCTGAACCTCGGACCATTGCAAGCGCAGTGAGGTCCGAAAGTTCTGTGAATCTGCCTGCCGAGCTGGCACTATCCAACACCTCACAAGACGCGATGGATACAAGTACGACTCCTCCGGCACCTCAGACGTCGAAGGATAGGTGCAACTCTTTGAAGCACGCCAAGAAAGAAAAAAACTCGAATTACAGCGCCCCCAAAAGGCCTTGTAACCTAAGGTAACACTTTTGTACACACAGCACCACACAACACTAAAATTACACAAATACTACCGTGGAATGCCGCAGGACTGCTAGAAACCTCGACGATATCCAGCTCTTACACGAACATACACCAAAAGTGCTGTGTGTACAAGAAACACACTTGAAACCAAAACACACTAACTTTCTACGGAATTAAGTTATCTTTTGAAAAGACCGCAATGATGCCAATGTGCCTTCCGTGTGTGTTGCCATAGTCAATCAAGAAATTGCTTGCATACACCTACCAGTACAAACACCCTTTGAGGTGGTGGCTGTTCGAGCAGTTCTTTTAAATAAACTCGTCATCGTCTGCTCTGTATACATACCTCCACAACCACAACACCATCTTGAAAAGCATGAATTCCAGTCCCTCATAGAAAACTTCCAGAACTCTACCTTGTCCTAGGAGACTTTAATGCTCATGGTAGCCTCTGGGGTGACTCTCGCTCCGATGCGTGAGGTCGCCTGATTGAACAGTTCATTTTTTCTACCGGTGCGTGCCTCCTAAATTGGAAAGAGCCAACATAATACAACATCGCTAACAATACGTACTCAGTAATAGAACTCAGCATAACATCCCCATCACTCCTGCCTTTACTTAAATGGAAAGTCATTATTTAGTACAATTCCCAGGTTACAGATGTACAACCGTATCCAGAAAAGAAAAGCGAGGAGGCGGGGTAGCATTTTATATCAAAAACAATTTGCATTTCGAAACTGTGACAGAGTTTTCAGTCGTAAACCCACACTACGAATCCCTCATGATGAAGTGCTACCATACTGCAATTGTGGTAATTTATAGGCCGCCCTCTGGTGCCATAGATGCCTTTTTTAACTTTTTAGAACGTATGTTGAATTTTTGTTCCGAACTCGGTCTGACTATTGTTACGACGGGTGACTTCAACATCAATATGCTGTCTCTAGAACGCAACAAACAAGTTCTTCTTGATCTATTTCTCTCTTACGGCCTAGAAAATGTAATTGATGTACCGACAAGAGTAACAGATGTCTCCGAAACTCTAATTGATCTATGCTTTATCCCACAAACAAATGTCATAGAAGCAGGTGTCTTGATATCTGATGTCAGTGATCACATGCCAATTTTTGTTTTCTTCAACCCTCATTCAAAAACACATAGAATGCGTGCCAATAAAGCTTTTAAACTTAGAAAGATTAACAAAAGCAATGTTGCTGCTTTTCAAACGGCTGTTAGTGAAACCTCATGGTCTTATCTGTATCAGTTAACGGATCCTGTCATTGCTTACAATTATTTTATCAATCACCTTAAAAAACTTTATGATGAAGCATTTCCTGTAACTACTATCAAACAAAACAAGAAATGTAGGAAACCTTGGATTACCACGGTGCTTCTAAGGAGAATGAAGGAACGAGACAGACTTTTTAGTCAATTCATTAAAACTAGACAACCTAATCTCCTAACTGTTTATAAGAAAATTAGAAACAAACTAGGGCGTGATATCAAAGAAGCAAGAAATTGTTATTACGAAAGAAAGTTCGAAACCATTCTAAATGACCCCAAACGTGTGTGGCAAACATTAAAAGGCCTACTGCCGCAAAAAGAGCCACTCAGCGTCTCTGAAATTGTAGACAGCGATATAACTTATACCGGTATATCTTTGGCTAATAAGTTTAATGAACACTTTTTAAAATGTGGAGCATCGGTAAGTGATAACTGTGACAGGCATAATTACAGGTCATACATTGTGCATAACTCCTTGAAGTCTCGTTTCATGGAGCCAACAACAGAACATGAAATTAAATCCCAAATACTAAAGTTAAAGAATGCATCCGCATGTGGCCAGGACGAGATAAAAGCCGAGCCGATAAAAGCAGTTGTCAACAGTATCAGCAATCCTTTATCGCACATATGCAACCTCATTTTGGCTACAGGCGTGTTCCCTGATAAACTAAAAATCGCTAGAGTAACAGTTATATTTAAGGGAGGCGATAGAAATGACATGAACAACTACAGACCAATCTCGGTACTACCACTGTTTTCAAAAGTTTTCGAACAAATGATTAATGTAAGAATTATGAATTTCTGCACTAAAAATGATGTACTTACAGGCAATCAATACGGCTTTCAGAAAAAGAAGTCAAGTGAAATGGCTCTTTTAAGTATCAAAGAAAAAATAATTCAGAATTGTGAAGACAAAAAGTATACTCTAGGGATATTTCTTGATTTTAAAAAGGCATTTGACTCTATTAAGCATGATATCTTATTAAAAAAGTTAAGCGAATATGGCGTTAGGGGACTTGCTCTTGACCTTATACGCAGTTATTTGACAAACCGCTACCAATACACAGACACCAATCATTCAAAATCAGTTTTAGGTGAAATTAAATACGGTGTTCCTCAGGGTTCCATCCTTGGACCACTTTTTTTTTTATTATATATAAATGATATAGGTAATATTCCGTTCACGCCAGATATAATCGTTTACGCCGATGACACGAATGTATTTTTTTCAGGAGAGAACCTACATATTCTTCAGTTGCAAGCTAGCAAATGGCTCAATAATTTATCTGAGTGGCTTATTGTAAATAAACTAGAACTAAATACCAAAAAACTAAATATATAATTTTTCGCTGCCGAAATAAGTCAATCAGGAATGACGTACATTTGAAATTCCGTGGCGAGATCATCGAGCGTGTAAGAATACATAAATTTCTCGGTGTTCTTTTCGAAGAAAATCTCAGCTGGTCTCCTCATGTCGATAACCTCACAAGACGCATCTCACGTTCAATAGGTATTATCAGCAGAGCAAAGCAACTTTTGCCACGTTGGTTAAAACTCCAGCTATATTACGCACTAATTCATTCCCATTTACAATACTGCCTCCTTGTGTGGGGAACAACAACAAAAACAAATCTTAAAAAGCTGTATATCCTACAAAAACGTATTGTGCGAGTTATTGAAAATGTGCCATATATAACTCACTCCGCTCCACTTTTTAAAGCGAACACTATATTAACAATGCAACACATACTGAAAAAGAAGCTAGGCATTACAATATTTCAGAAAATAAAGTTATGCCACGATACTTTTTTTCGACAATTTCTGGGAAAAGGACACGCTTACGAAACCAGAAAAACTAGGTATGATAAAGGTTTTACACGAACTAACTATGGTATGCAAAAACAATCTTACGTTATAGCAGACTTTTTAAATCATCATCCTACCGTGATAAACTTGGTACAAGAAACGATGCACATGAAATGCTTCAAAAGAAAGTTAACTGCATATCTCCTATCAATACAAGAATAATTCCGTTTTCTTTTTTTTCAATTTTTTTTTCTTTTTTTCTCTTTTTTTACCTTGCTGCAGTTTATACTGTATATGTATATAGAAAATCTTTCTGTTTCATATGTATATAGAACAATGTATATATGTAGAAAATCCTGTATATGTTTGGCCAAAATATGTATACTATATGTAACCTTGTGTATTTTGCTTAGATAACTGCCACTGATGTTTGAGTTGTGTGTGTCTAAAAAGGGGTGTGACACCCAGTCAGGCACTCGTGCCTTTTTGTCACTCCTCCTAGACAGGGCAAATGTACATATTACTTGTCTTTGTCTGAAATAAATACGAAATATATAGAAATATATATAAATATATATATTATTCCATACAGTAGTGACCATTTTCCTATCGTTGTCAGCACATCAGTAACAAATATATGTCCTGCACAGGTTCCCAAATGGCTCACCGGCAAAGCCGATTGGGAATAACTTCGAAAAATGACTCTAATAACTTGGACTGACATGGTTGCTTTATGCATAGAGGACGCTGTGTGCTACTTTACAGCTTTCTTGGTTCATGCAGCAACGAATTGTATTCCACAAACATGTGGACCGTCAGGCAAACGACGAGTCCCATGGTGGAATATTGAGTGCCGCGATGCGCGAAAAATACAAAATAAGGCATGGAAGTTGCTTAGAGACTCGCCTACAGCCGAGAATCTTGTAAACTTTAAGAACATCAAGTCGCAAGGGAGGAGGACGCGCCAACAGGCGAGAAGGAAAAGTTGTCACAAATTTATATCAGGCACTAACTCATACACAGATGAGGCGGGAGCCTGGAACATGGTTGGTAAGGTGGCAGGACGAAAAGCACATTCACTTCCTCTAGTGAACACACAAGGGGGGAGTTTGGAAGACGAGGCTAACACTCTTGGAGCGCACTTCGAACAGGTTTCCAGCTTATCACACTATAGTGAAGAGTTCTGACGATACAAAAGCAGAATAGAAAAACAGAGATTAGAGCGCAAACCCACAACACATGAGGCATACAATGAATATTTCTGCTTGGCTGAACTACAAGCCTCACTTTCCCGCTGCAATAAATCTACCCCAGGACCGGGCCGTGTGGCACATGAAATGTAACACCAGCCCACTGAAACCCATAAAGCTCTCCTCTGTCTGTATAATGCAATATGGTCTTCCGCCGAGCTACCCTCTGCCTGGAAGGAAGCTATCATCATCCCAATTCTAAAACAAGGCAAGGACCCGGCCTCAGTTTCCAGCTACAGGCCGATAGCGTTAACCAGCTGTCTTTGCAAGGTCTTCGAGAAAATGATTAACAGGCGCCCGATGCACTTCCTTGAAATTAATAGCCTACTTGACCCATACCCGTGTGGGTTTCGAGAGGCTCGGTCCACCACTGACCACCTTGTTCGTATCAAGGCGCAAATTCGCGACACTTTTGTTCATACGCAAATTTTTTCTTTCTCTGTTCCTCGATAGGGAAAAGCCATTTGGCACAACATGGCGCTTTGGCATATTGCCAGACTTGTCACATTTAGGTGTGCGGGGTAGAATGCTGACAATTATCGAAAGCTACCTGTCCAACCGTACATTCCGTGTCTGAGTTGGCACTGTCTCTTCTCGAGTATTTGTCCAAGAAACAGGAGTGCCAGAAGCAGGTGTATAGAGCTGCACAGTTTTCATGGTTAAAGTGAATGCCTTGCACGTGTCTCTCCCACGTATTATTTTTTACTGCATATATGTCGATGATGTACAGATTAGTTACAATTCATGCAACATCTCAATGTGCCGACGTCAAGTTCATCTAGGGTTGAACAAGGTATCTCATTGGGCAAATGAGAATGGTTTTATACTCAACGCGCAAAACAGCACTTGTGTCTTGTTCAGCTGAAAGAGGGGCCTGTATCCTGACCTCGCCATTGACCTGCATGGTCAACCTCTGTCAGTGAAGACCGAGCACAAGTTTCTTGGACTAATATTAGACACTAATCTAACCTTCATGACACACATCATGTATTTAAAAGACATGTCCTTAAAACAATCAATATTAAGATAGTGTTGTCCCGCACTACGTGGGGTAGTGACAAGAAGTGCCTGATGAATTTATATAAAAGCCTCGTACGCACACGCCTAGATTATGGTGCTCTAATCTATCAGTCGGTAACACCATTGGCCTTGAAGATTCCCGACCCTGTCCACCATCTAGGAATTCGCCTCCCTACAAGTGCTTTTCGAACTAGCCTTGTAGAGAGTCTGTACGAGGACTCGAATGAATGGTCGCTCCACTTACAAAAATGTTACCTGTCTTTTTTGTACTTTCTGAAGGTGAAGGCAGACAAGAAACACCCCTCTCATTTCACAAGTAATGATTTGTCTTGTTCTGGCTTGTTCGAGAACCGTCCTTCGTTGCGGCAGCCCTACTCGTTCCGTGTAAGGAGCTTGGTCGAAGAAAGAGGTGTGCATCTTCTCGAACACAGTTTGATGGCTCCTGCAGCATATCTGCCACCGTGGCAGTGGCAGCTCATAGACTGTGATGTCTCTTTTGCTGAAGTATGTGGGAATTGAGGCTAGCCCACTGCCTTTGCGCGGGCTTTGCCGCCTTTTCTGCCGTTCTCATGTCCCGACATGTCTCCCCTCCTTTGCTGTCGGCAACGCTGTGAGAGCGGAGAGACGTTTAACACCCTCACCTGGTAGCGGATGTTGACTGTGGTGCCACGCGCGGAGTCTCCCGAGATGTTTTCGCGCGCTGTGTCGGGAGCGGGCAGACAGATACTCTCCGGGACTGCAGGCGGTGACCCACGCTATCTTTTCCGTCCGTTGACTCCTGTCGCTCGGGGGCTCGTCGGACTTCGCTGACGGTGCCTCGCGCCCGAGGCAAACGCTCACCTTTTGTTGCCCCACTGCGTACGCACGGCCGAAGGGTGGTACGGTGTCCTAGTACGTGGCCTAGCTACGCCGACCCGTCTCCCTCCGAAGCCAACACGAGCGCCTTTGCCCTCGCTCGAGCCACCGGGCCTTGGTCCCGGTGTTTCCGTGGATCACCTTTACCGTGGAGACGTGCTCGTGGCATCCTGTGTAGTACTTTTGGGCCCGTGGCATGGATAAGCCTATTTGCTTTCCCGTCGCGCCTTTGCAACGGGCTGTACTGCCTTCGGTGGCCACAGACAATAAAGTGTTGCGACTTTGAGCAGTATCGTGTTTTCGCCACGGCGACGGTTAACGCGTGCCCGGCGGCTCGCTAAGACCGGACCCACGCTGGTGGCCATACTCCTTCGGGATACGTGTACGACACACTGGCGCCCAACGCGGTATATAAAGCTCTAGCTTGTGACTGCTCTTAGCGAGTCATTTCGCCTGCGCGAATTGGGCTCGTCGCAACATGGCTGCTTCGCGGGACTTTTGTCTGCTGTCCCTGTTAGCGATTGCTGCGTTGGAGAAGGAGGCCACTGCCTCTATCGACGGGCACCCTTCGGCGCCCGTCCGTGTCGTCACCCCCTTTTGTGGTGAATACGCAACCTAAGTGGTAGCTGACGCGCTATCTCGTGCCCTCTGTTGTCTGCCGAGAACCTGGATTTCGGTGTGGCGGCCGCTCGCGGTGCCAAAGCACATGCAAGTGTCGGGGGCGAAACAGCAGCGAAAAGGGCGAGTCCCCATGAGGACGACCTTGGCTGATATCCAGGTAAGCGACGCACTTCGTAGCGGCCGAGCGGGGGAACTTTCCGAAGGCCACCGTGCCGAGAGCGAACCCGTGACGCCGTGTACGCGGTGGTTGCAGCGGTACTGAGTGGGCGCGATACCAGACTCCCCCATTTGGGAGAACGGGAATCGCTTTCGGCAGCGAAGAGCCACTGAAGGCTCAGCAAAGTGGTCCGTTTCGAGTCTTGGAGGGACGGAGCGCCGTATACGCTGCTTGCTCTGCGGCAGGCGCCGATAAACCGTCTTGAAGAAGCGTGGAGCGCCGTTACCCTGCTTGTTCTGCAGCGGGCGTGATTAGGGGCTGAAACAGCGTGTGTCACCGAGTCCCCGGCGGATTCATTTTGCTGGACCATGACAGGCTCCTGCTGAGCCATATAGTCACTGACGACGAGTCCATCGATCCATTTAAGGTGGCTAAGCCCAAAAAAGTCTGAGAGCCGCACTGTTGCAATCCTCTCACGACGAACCCATGGCCGGTCACCTGAGTGGCTCCAAAGTTTTATGCAAACTGAGCAATGTTATGACCTGCCCGGCACGAAGCATGGCTTTTATCGCTATCCCGTGTGCCACGTCTGACAAACGGTTGGGCCAAGGGTTGCAAGCCGCCCGGTCTTATGAACCGATTATCAGTGAGAGTCCGTGGCACATACTAGCTGAAAGATCCCCTTTGGGAAAACTCAGCCGTGCCAACATCGCAGACCTGAAGCCCTTTGTCATGGTCTGACGAGCTCGCGCCAGCGCCCTGCGGCACCTCGCGCAAGCAACGGGCACACCCGGAGCGGCGGACCGCATTCGGACCCTGCAGCACCGGTATAATCTGAGGAAGCGGTCACCTTTGTGATTTCGCGCCGGACGGCGGACTTTTCCGCAACCGAAGGCCCCCAGTTTACTGTCTAGCCTCAATACTGAGGTTAGCTTTTTATGGCCTTTTCTAGTAAAGAAGTTGACCCCACCCAGTCCGCTGCCAGTGTTTCTTTTTTAGTGTTCATGTGTATTTTATGTTTATTTTGTCCAATATTAAGCGTGATTTGTATTTTATGTGCTTATTTTCTTTTGGCCAGAGATTGAGTGCCGTTTTGCTCTGTTTCACTTTGTTCTTTTTTTCGTGTTTTGTTCGTCTACCGCGAAGGGAGGTGTGACCTTGAGTGTCGGTGCTTATGCGTGGAGAGAGCGACGAAGGACGCTTCGTGCCCACGCTCGCGCAGCCGTCGGCAGTAGTGTGTGTGCGAGCGTGCTTCTTTGCGTGTACAAGTGCGTTACGCTTCAGTGCGTGCCCGTGAAGAGTGCGTCATGGCTTCCCCCCATCGACGCGGACACTATATAGAGGTGCTCGGGGCACTGACCTACAGACGCTGTGCTCTGCTCTCGGCCGCGGTAGAGAAGCCCTGCTGCTTTTAGGGGCGAAGCTCCTTATAGCGGCACCCGTTCGTCCCGCGTAGTATGTAACCAGTTTTATGCTTTGACCTGCAAACATTTTGACCTCCAAGGTGGTGCCGGTGAGAGATTCCTTCTGTGCGTTGTTGAACAACAAAAAAATAGTGCTCAATGTACATGCTAATAGCTGATAATGGGGTATGAGAGACAGGAGCATTCGGCTTTTAGTTAACGTGCACGCTGCGATCCCCATTAGCAGCCATTGCATGTACATTGAACACTATCTGAAGGGAAAGGGTTGCTACGTTATACCCGCTGGGTGTAACCACCTTAGTTTTAGAAAGGTTTGGTGAGCGTTGAGCCGCAGTGCCATGAATACAATGAACTAGTATATACCATGAATGAACTCGAGGTAGTTAAATGTGGGAAGTAGGTACGAAGTGCAAGCCGTAAGAAAGTAAAAGCCGAATTCTCCTGTCTCTCATTTCGCATGCAGCCATTGGCATGTACATTGAGCTCTATCTGCCAAGAAAAGGTTGCTACGTTATACTCGCTGGGCGTAACCTCCTTGATTTTAGAAAGGTTTAGCGAGTGTTGGGCCGCAGTGCCGTATATACAGTGAACTAGTATATACCATGAACTGTGGTTAAAGGTGGGAAGTAGACCCGAAGGGCAAGCTGTTGGAAAGTGTGCGTGTGCCACCTCTCGTTTAGTCCTTGGAATGTCCGCTGGATGGCGGTGTTTCCGTATGGGGAATATATGATGAAAAAATGCGAGATGGTGGTACTTCAAGTGTTGAATAGATGGACGAACGGCCACACAGACAGATGCATGAATGGACGCATGAACGGACGCAGGGGCGGATGCATGTACGAACGCGAAAACGGACGCACGCACGGATGGGCGGATGGACGCATGGACGGTCGAACAGACGGAAGGAAGCAAGAACGAATGGACGGACGAATGCTTCGCCCCACACTCTATCATTCACTCCGTGGATATGCTGCCAATTTTTTTCCACCTTGGCTTCTGCGCGAGGCCAGCTGACAGCAGCTATATGCTGCCGGCCAACGCCAGGGCGCCTCGCAGCCAATTCTGGTTCGGCCTCCCTGATCACTGGAGAGGCTCGGCTTCCCGCAACGTCCCAGCTTCATCATCAAGCCAGAAACGTGGGGCCTCCGAAACACAAAATGAAGCGGCCTTCGTGGGACTCGTGTCCAATCAAGAGCAGCAACGAGCCATCAGTGAGCCCCCTTCTGTGCGTCTGACCTCGTACTCGGGCATCGCACCTATAGCGAACATTGTCACGCTCTTCGGCCCCTCCGCGTGGTGGATGCTATCCCTCCCAAGCACCACGAACACTAGCCCCACTTTCCTGCGCTCCCTTCCGCAATTATATTTATAGTTTCATGTGCTTTATTTTGTTATTAGTGTTTTTTTCATCCTTTGCCATCATTTCTTTAGCAGCAGTAACAGGGCTGGACTGAGGTTAGCTGTCACTCATAGCAGTGTCATTGTAACTGCATGGGTAACGTCCAGCTGCCTTTTGCAGACCGGTAAAGGGCAAATTTAGGAGATGTGGATGTGGGAATTGAGGCTAGTCCACTGCCTTTGCACGGGCTATGCCGCCTTTTCTGCCGTTCTCATGTCCCGACATGTCTCCCCTCCTTTGCTGTGGGCAACGCTGGGAGAGCGGAGTGACGTTTAACCTCCTTCCCTGGTAGCGGATGTTGACTGTGGCGCCGCGCGCGGAGTCTCCCGAGAGGTCTTCGCGTGCTGTGTCGGGAGCGGGTAGGCAGATACTCTCCGGGACTGCAGACGGTGAGCCACGCAATCTTTTCCGTCTGTCGACTCCCGCGGCTCGGGGGCTCGTCGGACTGCAATGACGGCGCCTTGCGCCCGAGGCGTACGCTCACCATATGTTGCCCCACTGCGTACGCACGGCCGAAGGGTGGTACGGTGTCCTAGTGCGTGACCTAGCTACGCCGACCCGTCTCACTCCGAAGCCAACGCGAGCGCCTTTGCCCTCACTCGAGCAACGGGGCCTTGGTCCCGGTGTCTCCGTGCATCACCTTTAACGCGGAGACGTGGTTGTGGCACCCTGCGTAGTACTTTTGTGCCCGTGGGGTGAATAAGCCTGTTTGCTTTCCCGTCGCGCCTTTGCAACTGGCTGTACTGCGTTCGGTGGCCACAGACAATAAAGTGTTGCGACTTTGAGCAGTATCGTGTTCTCGCCACGGCGACGGTTAACGCGTGTCCGGCGGCTCGCTACGACCGGACCCACGCTGGTGGCCGTACTCCTTCGGGATACGTGTACACCACAAGTCACAAAGCACGCACCACTTGCACACATACATACATACTTCCTAGATCAAAAACATGACTACACATGCTCGGTGTTCTTTACCTATGCCTCAAGTCCAACACTCTGTGTCATATGCAGCGGTAGGCCAGTCCTTTTCCGAGGTCGGCGTTCTTCATCCCAATGCAAGCATTTTCGCAGGAGAAGCTTACGCAATACTCGCGGTCACAAAACACATCAAACAGATAAAATTAGAAAAGGCAGTAATATACACACATTCCCTAGGTGGGGTCAAAGTCCTGAAAACTCCTAAAAACACAAGAACCCCATGCTGGTGTCACTTTTCTCACTTCTGTGCACACTGAACACATCAAAGCAGCATGTTGTCTGCTGGGTGCCAAGGCACCATGAAATACAAGGGAATGTTTTGGCCGACAAGCTGGTTGCTTCCGCCAACGACACTACTTCTAATGCATCAATGCCAATCCCTGCACTCGACTTAAAACTTTTTCTAAAACGAAAGCTCATGGGGTATTGGCAGAGCACGTGAGATAGACACACAGACAATAACCTCCATGCTATTAAGCCGCAACTAGGTAATTGGCCGCCACTATTAAAATTACGACACACAGAAGTAACACTAACAAGGCTTAGAACAGGAAATACACACTCCACGCATTCATATCTTCTATCTACCGGCAATCCACCATATTGTGAGAGATGTGGAGAACCACTTGCGGTTTTCCACATTCTCATCCAGTGCAATGAGCTAGATGCTCTTAGAAAAAAGCCTTTTTTACCGCCCTACCAACAGCAGCTCCCACTACACCCTGGGATGCTCATCGGTAGAAATCCACTTTTTAAACTGCAAACACTTTTCACATTCTTAAAAGATGTTCATAGCTTTCACCCCGTATTTCGAGGTCATCCGTAGCACGACCTCCGTATTGTGGTCGTGGCTGTGGTGACTACATATCCGTCATGGTTTTATTACCATGAAATTTTGCCATCCACTTTAACTGCACATATCTCACGCCACTGTCATGATTTTGTTACTGCCATGTTTTAACCCGCGTTAGTGTAAGGAATTTTAAGGCCCCTTTACAGCCACTCACAAAATCATTTTTCATATCTCTAGTCTATTGAAATGGCACTCTTTGGCCTTCAATTGGCCCTTGCGCCATTAAAAACCACTGACCATCATCAAGAAAGTGTACGTGGCGACTGCTGTGTTTAAGATGCCTCATTATACAATGAATGTTCTGAGACGTTGCTTCAATTCCAAGTACCTTCCACATCTTCATCTTCCATGTTGTGTCGTCGCAAGTAACTAACTCCACGAAAAGACATGCATCTTCGGCAAGCAATACAGCCTCACCAGAATTTTCTTTCTTTTAATGTTTTCGTGTGTTGCGAACACTGCTAGGACTTGTGTCGACTTGCCTGTGAAAGGTGCAAACATATATCACCATGCCATGGTCGCATGGCTCACATCTATTTTTTTAATGTAAAGTGGCAGAGATCTAACAAACCTTCAATAGGGTAGCGAATGTTTGTCAGTTAGCAGCCCTCTGCGTCGCTTAAAGACGTCCATCGGCCTCATATTCTTTAGAGCACTCAGAACACTTGTGCAGAAATTTAACCCCGTCTTGTATGAGTTCAGATATTCTCTCAACATGTCTTCACTTCGTAGGACTAAGACCTTGTTGCTTCTCATGTATTTGTATTGCTTTGGACTTTTCATCTTCATGAGCAGACACTCTAAGATCCAATTCTGAGTGAATTTTAATCCCCTTGTACTCACTCATTTGGGAGCACAAAGAAAATGTGCTGCTCTTTGCCTTGGAGGCATGTCCCTAATACTTTCTTCAAAAGTGCCTTCCTTTACAGCCTTCTTCAGCTTCAGCATATCTCTTAGTTTTGATTTAAATTTTGACACCTGTACAAGCAGTCGGCGATTTTGCTGTCTCCTGTTTTTCGTTTGGCAACAAATGGCTAACTTTGCAGAAGTGGCACCAGTAGCAGCAGTGGTACGCATTACCTTCAATTTTGTCTCTAATCAGGGACAGCCTTGCCTTGGCACATGGTCGGCATTTTACACCTGCAGAGTTAAAAAGAAAGGTCTGACTACATGTTTACGTACCACTGACAGATACACGCATATGCATGCGCACCCAGACGCCTACCCACAAACACTTCCATTAACGCACGCACACATATGCACACACACACTCTCAATCATCAAGCGTTCTCAATTCGAGAGAAGTAATATGAAAAACATTAACACACAGTAATGTTAACTTGTGATAAATTTCACTCGAGTTCTTTTTGTTTCGTTTTCGTGATATCAACTATATACATGAAATGTAAACTTGTGCGATCTTTTTTATACCTCTGTAGGGAAACATTGCCCGCTAGCAATTAAAACATGCAAATGGAAATGAGGTGTACATATAATGCCGTTTCATTGCTTATATTTAAGCAGCTCGTTCAAAATCATCATACATTTTATGAAAACGTCCCTCTCCTATACGCTTTATTTAAGCTCAGTCCATTTCGGTGAAGTAGATAGACCTACTTATCTACGTCAGGTACCACACATTCACATCATCTGCTATAAAATGCTTCTACATGGCATCCGAAGTTCCATCCAGAGGCAAATATCTCTAGTGGCCCTACTGAAACGTTCCGTATAATGCGGAGACCTCAAGTACGAAATTATTGGAATATGGAAGACGTATGGTGCGGACTCCGCATTTTATGGAAGAACGTATGATGCGGACTCCGCATTTTACGGAGAGACGCTTGATGCGGACTCAGCATTTCATGGAAAGACGTATCATGCAGAAAGACTGAAATGTGTGCATGTTACGTCCGAATCTAGTGCAAAGCAATATAATGTGTAAACTGAATAGACGTCCACATCTTGAACACATGCAATACTGTGTACAAATCACAATATTTCTTAAATATGCATGATGAGGGATTGAATCATCGGCATCTTTCTCATTGTCGTGTTGCGTAAGCAAATTTAGCTTCTAACTAAAATACGTTACAAAGCTACTAAATTAACATCATAGCTATCATAAATGGTGGTTACATTGCAACACAATAATGCAGTGTTCTATGCGAGACCAAGAGAACTTATAAAGTTATTATTTGCATTATAGAAGCATTATTACACACATTATTCCTGCTACAATCAATATATTTTTTTATTTGCCTGTAGGCTCCAGCTGTGAGTAGCGACATTGCAGTGTTGATGGTACACAAATGAGGTGACTACACCGTAATTTCACAAGCTTCACCTAAGCCACAGGTTGGTGGCACAAAACACAATGTAACAGCAATTTTGAAATGAAATCTTTAAACATAAATAATAATCATAGCACTGGGAAAGTGTGGCGCTGTGTTTATCTCCTGAACGCCTTGTGGAGATCGGCGAAACGCTGATTGAGGCTCCGGCACCACTGTAGATTTGGGAGGTCACTGCCATAGAACTTATGTGGCCTTCATAGGCACCTGGAGATGTAAATAATTGGCACAAATAATGTCAGAGACACATGTTAGCACCTTAGTTCACATGCATAAGAAATATAACACACAGAATGAAACTGAAAATGTAAGGCACACAATCCTTCTTGTTATGCATATGTGAATAACAAAAGAAATAAGTGTATAAATTAGTTCTGCCACAATAAAGAAAACAGCATGCTTATCACAGTCAAAATAACTAGGTTGTCACGATTTTAAATGATAGAGATAATCTATTGATATGTAATAATAGAATTATTATTTAAATGCTTCCTGCACAGTAAAACTTGAGGAACTACCAGTGAAAGCTCTCAATGTACATTTAATAGTGTGTGCATGTACGTCTGCTGCCTTTATACTATACAGTTCGTGCAAAAAATTGGCATCTTGAACGATTTTGAGAGGTAAACCTATGCAAATTATGAAGGTTAAAATCACCATGAAAGCAAGCAGGATCAGGCAGGTGCCATTTAAAATCTGTGCAAGCCAGACAACTATAACTGAACTGCACAGAAATAGGGGAGCAAGAGTAACAGAAATTCGGCTACTGACCTGCAGGTCGCGGTATCGAATCCCAACTGCATTTCCGATGGAGGCAGAAATGTTTAGGCACGTGTGCTCAGATTTGGGTGCTCGTTAAATAACCCCAAGTAGTCGAAATTTCCAGAGCCCTCCACTACGGCGCCTCTCATAATCATATAGTGGTTTTGGGACGTGAAACCCTACATATCAATCAAGAATAACGAAATAGCCTGCCAACAGAAAAGTTGGGTGCATGTGCTATCTGTAAGTGCTTACACCTTACTACATACAGCATGCTCATTCCATTTTGAATACCGATATTGAAAATAACTGCTCCATTAGGAATGTAAAAGGTAAGGAAAAACTGAATGACTCTATAAAAAGTGACCCTATTATGACATCACGTTTTCTTATAACAAAATTGACTAAGGCTCTGAAATATCATTATGCAAGAAAAAATCTTCAAAAGAACAATCAAGTTTGAAGTCATAATTTTTAATATGGCTTTTATGACTATAACCAAGAAAGCGACCTCAACATGGCTAATGTTGGTTTTTAAGGCCTATGTTCACTAGATAATGAACTATACCACGAAAAGTACAGCGTTCAGGCAAAGCACCACACAAAAAAAGAAAGCAGACCTTTTTTTTACTACCTACAATGCTTTTAAAATGGTATTTTTACCTCTACTTGACGCTTTTTATCTAAGTAACTGGTGTGAAACAATTTAGCTTAAAATGCACTGTGCCTCCAAAACCTGTTGGTGGAATCTGAATTAAAAAAATGGTGAAGCTTGCACCAAATTAGGCTCCACAAGCCTTGGAACAGCGAGACTGCATGACTCTTAGGACTACTTCGGTTACTTGTGTTTTGTTTCTGGGCCTAAGCATGAAGAAAAGGGCTTAATTGAATTGCTGCTAACAAACAAATGCTTTCGAATTTGCCCGAGCGTCAGAGGATGCTCAGACATTTGTTGTTTTTCCCTTTGGGCTATTCTACACCAAACATCAAAACCATACTGCCTGGCGACCATCACAGATATATAGTTTTAAAAATGGTGGTAATATACTCTTTTAAATACAGGTATTTGCAAAGTTATTTTGCAGAGAAAAAAAGTAGTGGTCACGTGGGTACCTTCAGAGTTTCGCAGAATGTCGTGCGGGTGTTATTTGTGAGAAAAGTTAAAAGTACCGCTTTTTCTTGCCATATCAAATTTGATCTACATATTAAGTAAAGGTGCTTCTTTAAAGTATTTGAAGCCGAGTAACATTAGTGCAATTTATCCGCTACATAGGCTTTGAAGAATTCAGCCAAACTATTAATCGTTTGCATTTCTTGTATGGCAATACTGCACTTTGTATGGATATTTGAGCCACAAATACTCACTCCACAGAAGTTATATTTCATGAAAAAAAATAATGTTAGGTCCAGATTACAAATATCACTATATAATTGTTTTGTCCACATTGAGATGCAATTCGAACTATGCGTTTGTCTAATGGAAAATTACTTTTATGTGTAAGTTGAAAGCAAATAAACAGTTCTTGTTATATAGCAAGTGTTCATTACAATTTTTGTATAAATGAGGAAAATGATGTTTGAAGTCTCCTAATGAGGGCCATGGGGAACTTCGGAACGGAAGCTGTCGTATATCAAATGCAGAAAGCAGCCATCATTAGGAAACTTCAAAAGTTAGTTTATTCTTTAAAACAAAGTGTAATCATATAAGTTGCCATATAAAGAGAACTGCTTCCTTGCTTTTGATGCGGCAAAAAAATTTCACTGATATTACTGAGCTTCATGCACTACACACAATCACCTTTACTTAATGCCGAGACCAAATTTGGTGTAGAAGAGGCAGTATTTTTGAAATACTTCTTTTTACTTTTTACAAACAACACCCAGACGACATTCTGGGAAGTCCAGAAGGCATCAAGGTGGCATAATATTTTGTTCTCTGCGATAGATTTTAGCATTTTGGTGTTTTCAATACAGTAAACGAGCACAATATTTTTTTCAAAACACATTTAGGATGGTTGGCGAAATGGCTGGGATGTTTGATGTGGAATCGCCTCACTGCCAGCATTTAATCTTCCGAAGCTCAAACTATCACCTCTCTGTTACTGCCTTCCTTACATACAATGCCTGCAAAGGAAAGAAAAAGAAAGGCAGGTCTGACAAGGTTCACAAGGCAAGATATTTTCATGTATAAATTCATTACCATAAACAGCAGCAAAATAACATTCATTTTGAGTAGTCCAAGACACAAGCTATATACAAGTATACTAAGAGCCAAGCGCAAACTTTTCATTTGATCATGTGTGGTGATAGACAGGAAGCGCTTATTGCAAGACTGCTCAGCCTATAATTAACTGAATGAAGTACAATCCACTGTTCAATCCAACACCACATAGGCATCTTTGCTACAGCAAAGCCATGTGTCATTGATTCATTCGCTAGATGGGACAATGCAAATGTAACAAAAAAGATGAAAAAAGAAAACAAAGGGAAAAAAGAAGAAAAGGGGGATGCAAAGCAAGAGCAGTGTAGCACACTACTTTTACTTTGCATCCCCCTTTTCTTTCTTCTTTTCCTTCTTTTCTTTCTTTCACATTTTCGTTGCTTCTCTTACCCCCAACCTCCGACAGAAGAACACTTAGTATCATCGCAACCTAACTTGAAAGGAAGCAAGGGCTGCACTCTTCTGCGTTATAGGTTTTTTTCAGGCAGACATTTCCAACAGGCACACACGCTTTCATCAAAAGATGATGTCATTGCTAACCCCAATATACTAACACACTAAGGATGACATGGTGACTTCTCAAAAATAGGTCCTCCTATCGCAACATCGGCCAGCCTGTCTGAGGCATTTCCACTGTTCACCCTGATTACCCGACTAGATGCTTCCATCTGTCTACTCGCATCTTTATTTTGGATAACACTAAGACGAGCTTACATTGAGGAATACGCACGAACTGAGGTTAGAGATGTATTATTCATAAGATTAAGCAACTGTGTTAAAAAATTATTGATAGCTTGCGTCTTGGCTTTTTCTACTAACAGTGCTTGAAGTAGCCTGAAACTGCGTAATGTCTTCTATGCACATGAACCAGATTGACAACGTAATGCACAACATGCTTAAGAATATTGCGAGAAACATGATAAGGACAAAATGACCAGCCACCCAAATTTCTTGCGGTACATGTTTATAAATTGTTCATGCACGCCCAAATGAGGTGCTTATCATACAAGCCGAAAAAACATACAAGTAGGGCCTTGGGGCCTTCTGTAAGTAGACGTGTAGCATTTTTACTATGGAGGACTTTACACCCATAAGTGAGGAACAAAACTCCTGTACAATGAAGAATGTTGGCAGCCATCAGTTATAGAAAAAACTAATGCAGCTAATCTTCCCCGACACACCTGTACATTTAGAGAGGTGACGAAGTTTCTGTCAATCGTGGCAGTAAGTCCAACAGGACCAGTGCGAAAATTGGCACTACATAGCTAGACAAATGTCCAAACATGACTGCCCGACTCCCTCTAGCCATCCCGGCTGAATCTGACACATTATTTCTTGACTGCGGGCTGGACAAAAACAAAACCACTGAAGCATTCACAATACACAGCGTGAAGTTCCTCTGGAGTGGTCAACTTCGTCTTTTGCGATAAAAGAGCAAGCAGCACAGTGTACTGCTAAGGCACTCCTTGCAATGGTTTTCAATGCCACACGGTGACTTTGCTGTTCCTGTCGAAGAGAGCTTGGGGAGCTTGGAGTGTGCTTGCTCTTTTCTGGGGGCTGCTGCCGCTCCTCGTTTTCTGCTCAATGTCAACCTGCACAAAGTTTCAGACGGGGCTTTAAGAGTTGTATATAATGATATACAAATTTTTGCTGAACACACATTTCCTCGTAGCACACTGAGGAACTTCTTATAAAACTTAAGGCCTCGCATATGAAAACATTTACAATCGATCCGAAGATGCACTTGGCTTTAAAGGAGTAAGTTTGTTATGTAGTGTATATAAAGAAAGGTCATTCAGCACAACCACAACTACAGTTGCACACGAAAACAACAATAACTTGACGCTGTGGGCCGCTTTTATGGCATAGCTTAAGCTGACACTGATCGTCCAACGA
The DNA here is from genome assembly GCA_013436015.1 of Rhipicephalus annulatus. Lineage (NCBI taxonomy): Eukaryota > Metazoa > Arthropoda > Arachnida > Ixodida > Ixodidae > Rhipicephalus > Rhipicephalus annulatus. The sequence goes on from WOVY01009276.1 coordinate 146,143, forward strand.
TACAAAAAATATGCAAAGATTTCCTGACTGATTTCTGGCAGTACTGAAGGGTAGGGCATAAATCTATCCTTCTACTCATGAGCAGTGCACAAAATTCAACATCAGTACCAACCAATTCAGCTAAAAGTTTTGATTAGGATTTCTTCATTAAAGAGACTGACAAGTTACCAGAATGCGTGATTGGAGGTGGAAATCTAAAAATGTGAATTGAACTGCATTCTTTTCGGAACTGAGTGGCATTTCCTTTTGAAAATGCACTTAAAAAGCCTAAAAATAAGTATGTCATGCAGCCTGTTGGTTTATTGCAAGTTATTTGATGCTTTAACATGCGAAAAGATTAGTGGTCAAAGTTACAGCATATATCCATATTACCTGTGCCAACATTATTCTGTGCTGCCTACGCAGAGGAGTCAACCCTCAAGAAGCAGCACTGCCATCGTGGCAAACAGTGAGAAATATGTGCATTTCACACGCATGTGAAATGCATGATTTGCAGCAAACTGCAATGCACAAACATATAAAGCAGTTATGCTGACCTCCCACTGTTTGCTGCCTGTGTTGTGTGACACTTAATAGCAGTCAGACCCGAAAATTCTTAAAATGTTTCCAGCAGTTTCTGTGTTACCACTAAATGTAATCCTGAAAGCCATGTCAAACATAAAGAAACAAGCCCCGAAAATACTCTTCTTTCACTGCATGAATATATGCTCAGACCAGCAAGCTTTCTATTGCAGAAAAAAACAGCTACCATAAAAATTGATATTCGGTCCCATTAACTGCTTTATGCTTTAAGCTATGTTATTATGTTAAACAGGTGTCCTGTTTTACACGATCTGGTCTGCATGAACTCTTGAACAGGGCATTATATAGGTAGAAAGACACAAACAGAGTTTGAGACAAACCTAGTTTCCCGTGGAGCATCCTTATGCACTATAACAACACATCTCAATCTAGTTAGTTGATCAAAACGAGGTGAAAACAGCTCACACTTGAAAAGCACGGGCAGAAGGAATGACGCCTGCACCCTGTGGTCTCTGTACGTTCTCGTTGAGGGTGCAGTTTTCACCTTATCGTTATGCAATTTCGCACTTATAACGTTTTCTTCTGGCTACTCTACCAGGCAGAGACATGACCTCACCATAACCCCCTTTCCCACACACAATAATTGCTTTAAGTATTCATTTTTTCCTCGCACCATAGTCGAGTGGAACAAACTAACTAATGTAATTGTTTCAGCACCCTCATTGGCATTGTTTTCCTCGGAATTAGAAAGTGCACTAACCAGTTGAATTGTTGAATCGTATTACATACCACTGTACATGCTTTATAATTGTAGTGTTCTATTTTTTTATTGTATGCTATTGCCAGTTGAAGTTTGTATTTGCCCTATGCACATTGTATAACCTGTATATATTATATGTCATTGTACTTGCCATTTGTTCATGACTAACTTCATGTACCACCCTGCTAAAATCACCAAATGGTGATTGCAGTATCTGTAAATAAATAAATAAATAATTGGTTGCTGCATATTCTTTGTGGCATTAAAGATTGTGATACCGTCATGTGTAGCCCATGTAATTTATAAAAATAGAATTCAAGACAGCTTGATTCAAAAATAAAAAAGTACATCCAGCACCATGTCCTGTAGCCATTCTTTAGGCAAGTGGCACAATGATTTATTCTTCAGAACATATCTTACTTGTAACCACTAAAAGAGCTAACTCGTACACTGGCACATTCTGTTTGCCTCTTCAGATTATAAGGTACCTTTTTTACACCAGAAAATCTGCAAAAGAGTAGAACTGTTGTAATTGTGAAGAAAGAAAAGTAAAAGGAAAAAAGATAACCTGCCCTGGACAGGGACCAAGCCTGCGAACTTCGAATAAGATGTCCGATGCTCTATCAACTGAGCTACCATGGCGGCTATCCCCCTACCATTTTGTACGGTATATATGTGCATTTAATTATAGAAGAGTATGTCAGTGCTGCCTGTTACCATTATGGCGAGTGTGGGACACCTTTTTTTGCCTACTGGCAATACATTACCATTGAAATTACGTTACCATTACTTCCAATATCCCTATGCTTCTTTGGCAGCATTATGCATCTGTTAGTTCTCAGAAAATCTTCTAGTCACAGGAGGCGGCAATGGTTCGCCCACCCAACTAAATGCATGTACATGAACACACGCACAACTGATAAAAAAAACAAGTCACACACCGCTAAGATTACTGAGATTCGCTGTTTAACATTCCTGAGTAAAAAAGAACTATAAGTTTAAGGGTTCGCTGTCTTTTTGAACACATTATAATGAGAACTAGCAGACAATGATGCTAAACAAACTATAGGGGATGTTATCAACAATAACTTTAACAAAATTGTGAAAAGAAAAGTGAACGAAAACGTAACTTAGCGACAAGCTTCGAATGGGTTGACGTTTTTTGACAATTGAATTGACATTACTTTTTATACCATCCCTATATTTTCCTGGGTAATGTTGTTGGGTAATTCTCATTATTAGAGTGATGAGTAGGCTGACAAAGAAAGTATATGGCATTGATACTTCTTTTGAACACCTAATAGTTCGAGGACCTTAAAAGAGTGGAAGCTGCCTTGAGTATACCAGAATATTTAGTTGGAGTGAAAAAAAACGTACACACATTTTACCAGGTTTTCTAGCACATTTTGAGACATAAAAGTGTATGCTGCCAGTAATGTTAAGTACCATTACTTTTGTCACACTATGCACTGTAGCAGGTGTAGTTAGAGTGGTGATAGTGAAGCATTAATCAAGCACGCCACCAACTGCGTTCACATCTATGGTCGCGTATTTTAAAAATAAACCTGCTGTTTAGTAAAAAATTTAGAGCATTTATGATTTTATCCAAATCAAGTTATACCGACTGGGTAAGCAAACCATTTGCATAATATCGAAAGGCATAAAGTGATTCATGTATTATGACTATGTGAACGATTTCAGCAACGCAGGGCAAAGTGACAACAGTTCTAATAAAAACCCCTCTCATTATAACAAGCATGAAAAGCACCTCACCAGAATATTTTATAGTGCATGTAACATCGAGACTACTAGACTGTCTATTGACCTTTTAGAAGAAGGGTATCTCCTTCACGTTCAAGGGGCTTCCACTTAGCCTTTTTCGAGCTTTTCTGTGAATATTTCCTGAATATCAGATATCATTAGGATTAATTTATAGTGAACAGACTTTGCTTACGCATTGAAACCGAGTTCTGTATGTAACTGCAATAAAGGGTGCCAAACCACGTCCAATTATTTTTTTACATTTCAAGCAAATGTGCTCAACAACTTCGGAATAGTGTCTTGATCAACAATGACAACTGCAGTAGCACAACAAGCTATGGGTGCCCAAAAATAGCTAGAAACAGTACCTTTAGCTCTTTGAGGCTTTTGAAAGTGATCAGCCTCTCAGTGCTCACCTTACAACATTTTTTAAATACGTGTTTGTGTGCCCACTGCTCTTGCTACTTGTACAGTGAGGAGGAGTACATGGCAAGAAGACAGAAGAAAGAAGCATAGCGAAAAAAAAGCGAATTAAGCGAGGACCTCTTTTGTATCGTCCATTGTGAGTAACATTACTATTGCGACAACATATAGAAAAATTATCACGGCTATGCATCCACTGTAGAATCATGCACAGCTGCAATACCACGACTAAATTTAAACCTTGTGTTGGTTTAGGATCCCTTTATAGTGGCAAGCTAAAGATATCTGCATTTGTTCGACACATGTCAAGATGCAGTGAAATGTGATATGATAATCTCATTCAGAATGCACGTCATATGGCTTCATTGTATATGTGGCCACAAGTAACTCTGTTTGCAAAGCAATATGGCACAGCCTAAACAGACGTCACCGACCACTCCAATCTGAACTTGTCTTTGCTACTTGCCCATTATTATCACAGCAAAAATGAACAATTGAGTCTGCTATAGATATGTGCAAGCTTATGCTAAGGACCAAGTATGAAGGATGTTTTGTCATTATTGAGATCAGTTATTTGCTGAAGAACAATTGCTGTCAAACAAAAATATATTCCTGTCGAAGCATTGAGACTCAAAATAAAGCAAAAAGATGTGTCTCTAAAAATTACAGGCCACAAGGTGCAAGATAAATATTTGATATACTTGGGATGTAAGGCACGCACAAGAGGTGCTGCCATATTATACTTTTCTCTTTCTTGAAACCTGCTTCTTTTACTCACCCATCACATCTGTAAAGATGCCGTGAAAACACCAAGCTGCTGATGCAGCATGGTTCAACACATGTCCAGGGTTTCCACCATTCATATTGGCTAAGCAGCCCTACAGCCTCCACAGTCCTGCAACAATTTGTAAGACAAATATAGTTCTACCCAAACTTCTTGGTTTACAGACACACGTCAAGACGCATAACCACTTTATAGGAAGTTTTCATGATAATACGCTGGGTAGCAAAACGGATGCCAATTTCAAGTAAGTATCCCGGCCTGCCGCTTCTTTCTTTCCGTTCTTAAAAATTAATCAATTTATGGTTAATAAATGTTTCCCCGTTATGAATTGTACTGGCAGTCCGGTGAAGAATTGCAATGTAATTCAAACACAATCCAATTCATGCCAAGTAAGCATGCAAAAGCGTTTTGTCAGCTGTTCAAGAAAACAGCATGAAGTTTGCCTAAAACCCATGGTTTTTATAAACACCATTCAATTTGATATAAAAGTTGTGAGCATTAGGTGAAAGAAAACGGATTCATGTTTAATCAATGATTACTTATAATGTACTAATATGAATGCAACTAACTGAATATGAAACGATAATTTTTGCTTGAGCATTTACAGTTATGAACACTATCGCACTTGCAGGCTGCATCTTGTCCAAAACAGCGGCAAGCTAGGCTAGTTTCTGTAGGTGAGCAGTAATGAACAGTGCAAAGTAACAACGAGAAACACCAGTAACAACAGTATGGGTCAAGCACAGACTGCCAACTGTATAATTTATTGGACAACAGTTCGCCTGAATATAAGTCAGACAGCTCGTGTAAATGAAGGTCTAGTTGTAAATGAACAAGTTACGAAATCAACAATGCCTGCTTTCTCTAACAGGACCCTCATTCACATAAAGTATGCAGCGATAGGTCCCTACCGAGGTACGTCGCAGCATGATGTCACTGGCTCACGTAAAAGGTGTGGCTGGAAAAACACTCCCGCTGGTGGCTCAGCCCGATACAGTCCTGTGGTGTTTGCAGCAAGTTTTAATTTTTCAAAGCTTACAATTCACGTTACAATGTTCACATTAGCTGTAGTATGTGTCGGCAAACATCTAGCTGTGTGGTAAACTGTGTGGTAAAATATATGCCACGCTTTCTGTTTATCCTGAAGAAGTGAACACACGTCGTGGACTGCGCGAGGAACAGCGGCATACTCTTCAAAAATGCGCGCTGTTGATTGCGGCATGTAATGTGCATTGAAAGATATTGAGAATATCGGTTCAACTAAGAATATTGTGTGTGGTGTAGGCAGTGTCAATAACAATGTGTCTTGTTTGCGAAGACTTTAGCACTCGTGGCAGGGACCGGTCGTTGAAAAAACTTGATTCGACATTTTAGTCAAGGTGAATATGCACTTGACGCCATTATCTGCGAGTGCGTACATCTCGGTGTTTGCGCTGTGTGCAGAAAAAAATTGCCTGGTCACCGGGATGGAAGATACCATTTGCTGAAGCTGCATGTATGAATCGCCCCGACGAGTACGCAAGCCCAATAAAGGTATAACTCGTGTTATCGAAGGCCTCATATATCTTCATGTAATAAGCAGAGATTCTCGTTTCACATATACTCAGTAGCTTTACCGCTTGATATTCATGAAGTGACAATGCACACTAGAAGTCTTTGTGTTAAGTCCTAAAGGAGCAATGTAAATATGCAAATAAGTTGTAGGTGTCAGATCCTCATCATCATCATCATCATCATCATCATCAGCCTGACTACGTCCACTGCAGCACAAAGGCCTCTCCCATGTTCCGCCAGTTAACCTGGTCCTGTGCTCGCTGCTGCCAATTTATACCCGCAAACTTCTTAATCTCATCTGTCCACCTAACCTTCTGTCTCACCCTAACCCGCTTGCCTTCTTTGGGAATCCAGTTAGTTACCCTTAATGACCAGCGGTTATCCTGTCTACGCGCTACTTGCCAGGCCCATGTCTTTTTTTTTGATTTAAACTATATCTTTAATCCCTGTTTGTCCCCTAATCCACTCTGCTCTCTTCTTGGCTTTTAAGGTTACACCTACCATTTTTCTTTCCATTGCTCGCTGCGTCGTCCTCAATTGAGGCTAAACCCTCTTTGTAAGTCTCCAGGTTTCAGCTCCGTAGCTAAGTACTAGCAAGCTACAGCTGTTATATACCTTCCTCTTGAGGGATAGTGGATATCTACCTGTCATAATTTGAGAGTGCTTGCCAAATGTGCTCCACCCCATTCTTATTCTTCTAGTTACTTCTATCTCGTGGTTCGGCTCCACGGTTATTACCTGCCCTAAGTAGACATAGTATTTTACAACTTGAAGTGCACTATTACCTTTCTCGAAGCGCTGCTCTTTTCCGAGGTTTTTGTACATTACTTTCGTTTTCTGCAGATTCATTTTAAGACCCACCTTTCTGCTCTCCTTGTCTAACTCCGTTATCATGATTTTTAATTCGTACCCTGATTTACTCAGCAATGCAATGTCATCGGCGAAGCGCAGGTTACTAAGGTACTCTCTATTAACTCTTATTCCTAACTGTTCCCATTCTAGGCATCTGAAAACCTCCTGTAAGCACGCGGTAAATAACATGTCAGATGCAGCGATGTAACTGCACAAAAGATTACGTATATATTAGGCTACAGGTTTAGAATCGCACACATCTCAGTGGTCTATCCGGAACGTCACCAACAACTTCCTTGCCAACCAGCCCTTGCACAGAGGGAGGGAATGGCTGGCACGGTGCTCGAAGTGACGTCACACTATTTGCAAACATAGAGAGGTTTCTTACTTAGGCAACATTTCGCACAATGCATTTTTAGATGCAAGACTGTACTCGTCCCACATTGATCATAATGATGTCTTTTGTTCTTACTTTTTGCTGTGAATTACTAGACATTTAGTCACCATAATCTTTAAAAGCTAGATTCAGTGCTCTCTTTCATATTGCTGACAACTGTGTCATTGCAGAAATTGGGAAAAAAAGCAACACAGAAAGGCTGTCACAATAAATACACCAACATGGCTATTCTCCTGCAAACAAAAGTCGGCACTGGTCCTGTCATTACCCTTCTTCCTTCTCTTTTTGCCTTGTTTGTGCTGAAACAGCCAAACACCTGATGAGTTAGATGAGAAATATTAATGCATCAAAACTATAAGTGCTTGCGTCAGCAACTACACAACAGCGGGATAACCGCACCCCTGCCACACAGCAGCGAAACATATTTTGAACATGCTGGCAGTGTATTATTTTATAAAAAGGAACTCCGGCAGATTACAAAATCTCACATTGTGCATGCAAGTTTTCTTCAAAGTCAGGCGTCCAATGTAGGTGCTGGCGGGTACATTATTAGTTACAAGCAAAGGCGTCTTGCAGGTACACATACAAATTGCACGAACACCTCTCTCTCTCTCTACACTAGGCACAGACATTATATCTTTTAACAAGCACACGCCACTGTTTAGGGGCATAATAACACTCTACCGTGAACGTAGCTAATCAACCCACTTAGGCGGTTGGCTAGGTGAAACGAGCCAAGTTACAAATTGTATCGCCCGCGAACGTAAACAAAATGCTGCTTTGCATCAAATGGCACTGCAGGCTCTGTTTAATCAACAACGTAGCAAGCGCCGTGTGCGTCCTCCTCACTAAATTGCACATATGAAAAAATCGATCACCATAAACATGCATGTTGCCGCAGTTATCTCAAATTAGCTCCGGTAAGGCCGCACCGATGCGCCATAGCTCTGATGGTGTTAGCGTTGTCAAAGCGAATCGGTAACCACACTAGCAAAGACGCGTAAGGCTGCCGTTTCAGGACGCCTCGTTCAAATGCTGCAACACACACTTGCACTGAGTGGCATACTTAGTCTACATAAGAAAGTGTCCCCCTTACCTTTAGTTTCTTTCACCGAATTCATTTTATTTACGGAATAAACCGCGCGTTACAGAAATCGAGTGCGGCGCTGCCGTGCAATTAGGAGGCCAATTTTATTAACGGAATTAAATAGGTTCTTAATTGCACAGCAGCGCCACCCTCGACTTCTGTAACGCGTGGTTTATTCCATAAATAAAACGAATTCTGTAATGCGCGGTTTTTCCGTTAATTAAAAGGAATTAGACTTCTGCTAAGCGCGGTTCATTGCGTTAATTAAATTGATTGATGATTTGTGGGGTTTAACGTCCCAAAACCACCATCTGATTATGAAAGACGCCGTAGTGAAAGACTCCGGAAATTTCGACCACCTGGGGTTCTTTAACGTGCACCCAAATCTGAGTACACGGGCCTACAACATTTCCGCCTCCATCGAAAATGCAGCCGCCGCAGCCGGGAATCGAACCCGCGACCTGCGGGTCAGCAGCCGAGTACCTTAGCCACTAGACCACCGCAGCAGGGCTGCGTTAATTAAATTGGCCTCTTAATTGTGCAGCAGCGCCACACTCGACTACTGCTAGGCGCGGTTCATTCCGTTAATTAAAACGGCCAGCGTCACTCGTTCGCGAAATGCACCGCGAATGGCACCGAATTCTCACGGAAAAGCCACAACTACAAAAAAAATTTGCAGTCAAATTTAGCGGCAGTCTGGCAACACTGACCCCCAGTCTGGCAACCAGTTATGCAACGCCAAAAGGAACCTTGCCCACAATAATAAATACGATTGTATATTGTACATAAATATGCCGACACATAGTGTGTAAACAGCAAATTTGTATACTTATCTTAAGTGACTCCACACTACCGGGCGCGCGTAGCTTAGCAAGCTAAAGCGCCAAGTTACCCCCTCACCGTGGTCTAATACCCCCTCACCGGGGTCTTTAAGGTAATAAAGTGAAGTGAAGTGAAGTGAAGTTCACATACACGAACACGACTCGGTGGCGCAGGTTTGAATCCCGCTGAGTCTCATTTTTTGTTTTTTTTTTCAATGTGTTTTTATGTACTGCTATCTTTTCTATGCGTTAGGTAATTAAACAAAATAAAATCAATATTGCGTTCAAGTACGTATGTTGGACTATGTTTTTTGCACAACAGTTAGTATTTTTATTTTCATTATTACATTTTTATTTATTTTATAATATAACGAAACTAAGAACTAATGGGAACATTGGGTCTGCTTGATTGTAAAGGGACTCGAGAAGTGAGAAAACACTAAACAAAACTTTATTTGAGAAAAAACTAAGGATTTCACAGCCGGACCAGCTTCTTCTTCAAGGGTAGGCCCCACGTATGCGCGAGACTTGCTATGACTCATCGCAAGCTGCGGCACTTGAGGGAAGGCAATATCACCGAGAAGCAGTTCTGAAATATATTTTGGTTGACGTTTTTTGATTCCTCCAAAATCAGCGCTGCACAAGTGTGATCGAGCCAAACCAAGAATTGCGGGCACGAAGTTAAGAGACAGGAAATGAACATTGTTCATTGTTTGAAAAATTGCCCTTAATAAAAGGAAGAGTTATGGCGCGCTACGTAGCTTCACTCGCAGTAGGAATTCTAGGTATACGTATAGGTAGTTTAAAATGGACAATGTTGCACACACAGACATTGGTTAAATTTCTTTGCAGCACAGTTGAATCATCAATGCAGAACTGAAGCGTCAAGAGAACCTCATGCATCCCCACTTTATTGCGCTTTACATTGCTTGTATGGGTCCATGCAGCCATGATATATTTTAAAGCATTCGTTTCATCTATAAGCTTTCATTAAACCCGGCCCATAAATTGTGTCTTTTATAGCACTTACAATTGAAGCATAATCTGCATGGTGGGCTGAAACAATGCTTTTGAAAATCTCAAAACGACCCAGCTCTATACACGACCATCCGAGCATCAATGATAAGCACCATTATGTGTCCGTACATATCAGTTGTGCTCTCATACCTAATTATTTTCTGACCACTCCATCTACCCCTACCTCGTTTCTTTCGTGAAGCTGTGACAAGTTGTGTATAGCTGTAGTTATGTTGTAGGAGCATATTCTATCAATAAAAAATTATTTTTAGACTACATGCAATTTTTTCATAGATTTTCATTTCTTTTGTCGGTGCTCAGGAGGGCTAAGCTCACGGTCGATATTTTCAAATGACATTTCTCTTTGCCAATGTTAATGAGAACAGTTTTATTAATATTGACAAGTTCATTCGCATTGAATTTAGTTCTCATAATTCTTGTTTCTACCAAAAAAACGAACCCTTGAAGTTATTCTTTTTTTTGCTTGATTTGTTTTCGTGTGACAGCATGCAAGTAAAATAACAGTTATTGTCATTCCTTGTGAAGGACACATTTTCCGTGTGACAGACTTTAGCACCTGGTCATCTGCAGAAGTTGTATTCATTCTGGAAAGGGGCGAACAGCAGTGACTGACAACACAGACTAGCCTGCGTTATTCTTTTGTACTATATGTCACTGTGCATTCATTTATAACTATACAGAGCTCGGATTTCCTGCTGACAATGTGACACGAAATGCTGATTTTCCACATTTCTGCAACAATCCACATGCCTTTCACACACTATTGCACTTTGTCGTAAGCAGCTTACAAAATCTGTTTATTTCCGCAAGACCTTACGTTCCACATTTTTCTTATGAAAGCTTCTGTACACTCCATACACTTTCCTTATCCTTCCAGATCTTCTATAATCAACCTTCCCTATGCTCCATAAATTTCCTTATCTTTCCATATTTTCAATAAAACTTACTCCATCCACGCCATAAAACTTCCTTATCCTTCCATATACTCCATAAAAAGCTTTACATATATGCCATACATTTTCCAAACCTTTCCGTATGCTCCATAAAAACCTTTCCGTATACGCCATACAATTTTCTTATCGTTCCATATACTCCATAAGAATTTTTCCGTATATGCCATACAACTTCCGTATATTTCCATAAAACTCCATATGTTTTCTGAATGCAGCATAAGGAAATGTTACGGAGTCCATATATTTTCCGTAAAATTTCATACGGAACGTTTCAGTAGGGGGGGCCATCATTAGGTTCATTTTTTCTTATGGCACCAGGGCATAGAGAAGCTATGTCGATTTTGTTCCTGCGTGCTTCTGCCTGAGATAGACACCGTTTTTGAATTGAATTGAATTGAAGTTTACTTTGTTCTGAAATTCTTACAGGATCAGGAGCAGAGGCTAAAGGCTATATAGCCTGACATGGGGCCTCTGCTCCTAAATACAGTTTGGCACGCAGGCCGCTCAATCTGTCGCATATGTTTTCAGAAATAAATATATAACACAACAAATAACACACAGAAATAAATAAGTAACACAATAAATAAACCATAACACAACAAAATTCAGCATGGTCTTGTCATACTATTTCAGAGAAAACATTAGAAAAATCACTTAATCACAAAAGCGCCATCTGGAAAGAAACATCAATACAGAATGTAAAATAAAGCATAAGAAAAGCAACTGCAACACATAACTCAAATTGTTAGATAGGATGTAACAAATCAAGTACAGAAACTTTGATAAGCATACTCAATATCATGGTTCATTAGGATGGACTTGATGATGGTTTCGAAGGTACGGAATTGAAATCTATGAGACCGTGTAAACGATTTAACCTTGTGGGTATTTGATATTGAACGTGTTGCTTGCCATAACTTGTCCTTAATGCTGGGATTTTCCGGCGTTACTGACGCATAGTATAATGAGTGTTGTCAGGCGGGTTCTGAAGACACTGTGGCTTGTTTTGTTTAATCCACTGCAGAATTTTGAAATGATAAAGTTTTGTTATTGTTAGTAATGCGTATTTTTCAGAGTGGTTTGGTTTTCAAGTCCCTGATAATACCATGGTATTACTCGAATGCTCGCAAAACTCTTTTTTGCAGAACTAGTAATTTTTGATTGTTTGTGTAGTAGTACCCCATACCAAGATGCCGTATGTCATTTTAGAGTAGAAAAGGGCGTGATATAATTCTATTTGTAACCATTTTGGTAAGACTGGGTTGAGCTTATATAAACATCCAACGGTTTTACTGAGTTCAACCATTAGTTTTTCTATATGTGTGTTCCATGTCAATCCCTCAGAAAACCATACACCTGAGAACTTGTGGCTGGTGACTTGCTCTATCTCTTTGCCCTCAAATAAAACAGTTGAACTATAGTTACGCGGCTTATTAGGTGGGGCAAAGACAATGTATTCCGTTTTACTAACATTTAGTTGCAGTTTATTCAAACTAAGATACGCGGACAACTTTCGTAGGTAGTTATAACCTGGTGTTCAAGCTCTAGAATGTATGTGCCGCTAAAGAGTATGTTAGTGTCATTTGCATACATTATTAACTTGGGAGAACATGGAATATCACACAGGTCGTTTATATAAATTATGAACAGTAGAGGACCACGAATGTACCCTTGTGGTACTCCTCTGGTTATGTTTAAGTAAGTGGACGCACTTTTCTTTATGCAAACATATTGATGGCGGTTTGTTAGACAGCTTTTCATTAATTTAAGAACCACACCACGTACACCATACTTGCTAAGTTTAGCCGTTAGTACTTCATGACATACCGAATTAAACGCCTTTCTAAAGTCTATGAACAAACCTAGTGAGTACAGTCTACGTTCGATGTTTGTGATCAGTTCATGTTTATTATCAAGCAAAGCTACTTCACAAGATTTATTTTTTTGAAAACCATACTGAGCCTCACTGATCACATTGTACTTGTCAAAAAATTTGTACAAGCGTACGTTTATTGCATTCTCGAATGCCTTAGATAAAACAGGAAGAACGGATATTGGCCTGTAGTTTATGAATAGCCATTTATCACCACCCTTGAAGACTGGGAACACTTTCGCTATTTTTAGGCTGTCTGGGAAAATACCAGTTTCGAACATTCTATTATTATATAAGCAATCATTGGAGCTATAATATCAGCTACGTATTGTAGCGTAGTGGCCTTGATCTCATCAAAGCCAGTAGCTACGTTATTTTCAATCTGGTTTATCAATTGTATTACTTCCTCTGATGTCACTGGGGATAGTGACACGGAGTTTATAAGCCCACACTCTTTTAATGTAACACAGGGAGCTATATTGCTATCGTTTTTATATTCTGCACTGGTGACAAAGTAATCATTTATCGTATTCACTGCGTCACTATCAGATAAGGTACCTGCATTAGTATGAAAACATAGCGTTGTAAGAACCACTGTTTAGATGTGTTCGGCAAAAAAGGCCGTCTCCTTCTTGTTTCAGAAATAAAACTTTGTCATGGGATAGTTCTGAAGGCGGTATTAGTGTGGAGGTGACATAGAAGACACCGTCAACATACAGGAACTGAAGGGCTGTCCGTCTGAGGTTGACGGCATCGTCAGAGTAAGAAAGGCTCATCTTCCTTCATTTGTGTTACCACCTTTTGTCTCCAAATTGCAGCCCATCACGGAATGCGCTGCCGACTTCACACACTTTTCACGCCTCTCTGTCAAGCTCGCAGCGCTGGTGGACCTTTTTTTTTTCTTCGCACTTGGCCGTTGATGACCCGGGGGCATCTTGTTTGGCGTGTTGAGGATTTTTCGCATGATATGTCTCCTGGGCACCCCCGTCGGGACGTTGTTGTCCGCTGAGTATGACAGGCACTGCTCCGACTGCAAGCTTTGACCGGTCACGGTGCAACCTGACCTCTCTAGCGCCTATAATGTGCACGAAGTCTCGAAGCACATGACGCGGCTCGAAATGTGCCTCGCAGACCGCACTTGAACTTTTCATGTGCCCTCTTAGCAAGCGTAAGCTGTATTCCCATTTCTCTCTCTCGGTCAGACATGTTGGAACGGCGAATAATGAACACTTAGTGCCTTCAGTCGATTCTATGTAGGTAACCCCGCAGCCGGGCACACAACAGTTGCCCTGCCGCGTTGGTTTCATTTGCGAAAAGGTGTAACAGGACGTGAGATTTTCACTTGTACAGAGGGGTCCACATTTGAAGGGGAACACTCGTGTCATCTGCTCAACTCCACCGCTGGCCCGCTGCAGCAACTATGAAGTTTCGAGCACTGTAGACGGCGCTTTTTTATCGTCTGCCAGAAAAATATCAACACATTCACCTGACTGTTTCCGCACACCTTGTGGTCGCCTTAATTGATGTTACACACCAACAGCTTTCGCTTTTTGTGTCGGGAGGAACACGGAAAGCTCAGACAGAACATCGCTGCTTTACCAGTAGTCAAACCTTCCCGATTTCCCGCCAGTCGAAGATTGTTTACTGTCAGTTTTTCATTTTTTAATGCGAGCCAGCGGGCGGCGATCGCAGGCGAGTGAAAGCACACAGTCTCCCTTATTCACTAAAATCTCGGAAGCCATTCTTTCAAGTTTTTGTTGAATCTCGTGTGCTGGTGCTGCAAATAAATGCGCTCGCTGTCAAGTTTTTTCTTCTTCACTTTATATTTCGCGTGATTTTTTGTAGCAATGTGTGACAACTGAAGCCATAATTTTAAAAAAAAAGCCAACGAATACACCTTTGCAAACAAAATTAACAAAAAAAATCTATCGTCCACAGTTGCGAATCCAACCGGCATCTTTTGCGATCTTTCGAGGAGGAAGCGGGCCGCGTCTGCTGCCATCGGGTGGCACGAACCTTTTGAGTGCCAAAACGCTTGGTTCACCCAATAGCCACTTAAAACCAGCTTCACTTGGCTTAAAATGTATGAATGGACGGCGACAAAATCGCTGGATTGGTGACAAAATGTTGGACATTTTTTGAGGACGTTTAGGTGGTGAGAACGCAAGGTCTACCGTAAGGTTCCTCACTAACTTGTGAGGATCTTTACCGTGCGGGGGTTATTTCTATGTGGTCTTTGCTTGGCCGGGAGCTGTATGCATTCGCGAAAACCGCCTTTGCGCATAGATACGTGGTCTCGTTCTGTAGTACTGTCCATAAGCAATGTGGTAATAACTTGCCCGATCACGAACACCGTGTGTTATGCTATTTGCAGATGTATGCCGTACGTGTATGTCTGGTAAGTGCGTGTTTTGCGTAAGGATCGATGTGTCGTTTGGGTGAAGTGTATGCTTCTGCCAAAACTTTCATTGAAGCTTCGTCTTGCGTAGCTGCGTGAGACAGATACGAAATGCACAAGTTGGAAGCGATGGAATATTAGCAGGCGTTCACACTACGTTATTTTCCGAGTGGCTTAAATATGCTGACGCCGATGACGATAATCGGTTTTCTAAGCTATGTCTGTTCTTGTGGGTGAATACAAAGGAAAAAAGGAAATAAAATTGAAAATATGCTGGGAGCACTATAAATCTCCGCTCAAAATAACCACCTTAAGCGTCTTCTTGAAATTAAACAGTGTCGCAAGGCAGTTATGCCTTGCGGTGAAGTGCACGCAGCGTATTGCGGTAAAGCATACATATTACGCGCGCTGGTGTGTAAATTGGAAATGTAGCACTAGCATTGAGCCTCGTGTGTGCACCTAAATTGTACATGCGCTATCCTCTGTCTCATCAGTGACGATGCGGCAGTCAGCATCGTCATAATCTTCAGCTTGTGTAACAAGCCCAGAACAATTTGCCTAGCAAAATACATTTCGTGGCAGGCAATTTGCGAGGCATTCAGATTTTAGCTCATTGCAGGATTAATTCAAAATTGTTGCATGACATCTTCAAATAAACGAAACATGCATATGCGAGGCTTCAGTCGTACTTGAAAATTTTTGCCATGCCTCAAATTGAAAATCAATACAAAGGAAATATGTACTAAGGCTGGTTGTAGATTACCATTCACAATTCAATTACCATTCACATTTTAGAAACTTGGAAAATTTGTAGCTCATGTTTTCCTATCGTGTAAGCACGAAAAGAACTGTTGAAGAATGGTGCACATTACACGCACAGTTTGCAAGAAATAAATATTTGAAACCTATGACGTGCCAGAAATAAGTGCAAGGGGGTTCGAGGAAACTGGTTATGACCCGACATGATGGCGAATGTCCGATCGTCTTACATGGGCTTCTTGTTGGCAAAATTTGGTGGTAATTAGGTAAGTGCCTGCAGGGATCTGCACCAAGAGGCAAAACCTGCTACACATTTTTCAAAAATTTTATTATTTGTGTCAAGCATGCGTGCACTCTTCGTTGGTGTGTTCTCTCAGGGAGCAAGCATATGGCATGAGCTTGATATCCATACACACCCCTGCGATTTGGAGATGTCATCACAGTGGACATGGACGTACAATGTAGTTGAAATTTTGCTGGGCACAAACTTTCTTAAAAATTTGAAACCGCTTATTCTACAGAAGTTACCACGTGACTTCAGTCAAATACTTTCTAACTGTTGTGGTTACTGTCAGATAAAAGTAATAATGAGCTAGTTCTGCTTGCACAACAGTCTTGCTTGACTGACTGTATTGAAATACAGTAATTTAGTGCCTGCATATAGTACTGACCAATTAGTTATTTTTTATTTGTGGTCCTATTTGTTAAAGTTTACTTTCAAAATATTTCATACAGGGTTGTTACGTTTCAAGTCCATACAGTGGGCAAATTTTATCAGCAGTACCACATGCTGTATATTCACTGTTACTTCTCCTAGAAAGCATGGTGTTCCACTATTCCGGTATGTCTCGGCTGGGCTTCTCTACGTCGACGACTGTACATGTCAAACAGTTTGCCAAGTGTAAATACTTACTCCCCCATAACTCTAAATTTTGTCGAGCCATAATAAATAATGGGCAGTAAGGACCAGTTACAAAACCCTATTTTGTGAATCGCTCAATAATCAGGAACCTTGCAATTCTGTACATAAATGATGACAGCAAACACTTCTCCACACATTGAACGATTAGGTTGTACTAATAAAAGCATAAATATCATCAGACCTTTTTTGGAAAGTAAATACAATGCTGAAAAAGTCTTACCAGTCCGTGCTTCAATATTGTAGCTAAACTATCACTGAAAGCCAGAGTCATTTACAAATACCATGTGAATTCCCGGAGAGTGCTACGTACCTTGATATAAATTGGGGATGTCTGCAGAAAAGCAAAATGCCTACATTTATGTTGAGCAGAAGTCCAAGTGAACATGCATATGTTCATGAACTAGTTCCCTGGGACATGTTGTGTAACAGCTCTAGCTTAAAAGCTTCAAGTGGCTTTTATGCTGCTCCAAAGAGATTTTAGTTGCTCCACAAGCACCGGAAATGCCTTTCATGAGTCACGTAACTGTGCCTATGAGTCTCCAAAAAACAGGTTTGAAGGGGATGCCAAATATTTTTGAAGGGGTGAGTAGCAGAGAGCATTACTTTATTATTTCTTCAATTTTCTTATGTTAGCACTGAGGCTTGCAGGTATGTTAAATGAGCATGGTCACTTGAGTAACACCTCAGTGGTAAATAATTTTTGGGTTGACAGCAAGGTATGCATGAGACAGGATTCTGCAAATTACAGAAATAGAAGTAATGAAGTTGTGGAGAAGACTTTCTTATCAGTACATTTACAGGCTTCATGCACAATTTGCTTTCTAGCAGGGTGAATTTACTTTTGCTGATGCTTCCGATGGCATCATTGCAATTCGTAAGCACTGGTTTTATGCACTGCACGTGACGATCTTGTTTTTTTTTTCAAGGTTCATGTACTGATTAAAAAATATAGAATCAAGAAACTTATATGCTGTCTTAAGGCGAAATCACGCTCACCATAGAGGTAATTGGTGACGCTTTAGTGAGTTGTATGTGGGAGGTCTGTGTACATAACATCACAGTCATCTTGCAGTGTTGTAGCTTTATTTGTGTAACGAATGAAGCTTCTTTAATTCTTGAAAATTTCTGCCAAGCAAACAAGTTCCAACAGCAAGATTTGCCCTTGGGTAAAGCAGGTGGTGAGAGTTAGCTCATTCACAAGCCCTTCAAGAGCACCCACTGAAGGAACTAGTACTTATAGGGCACAAATTCCAGTGCACCAAGAAGCACAAGGGAGGACGGTGCTAGTTAACATTTCAGGAGGGTATCTTCTGGACATCATCCTTATCTAGCCACAAGCTTGTATGGCCAATGTTTAGCAGACTTCTACTAACATAAACATCGTATGAATGTTGCTTCTCTATTGCAAGATGACGCACCTTATACCTTTTGAGAGTCTCCTCACCACAAGCCTAAAAATATTTTTTTCCACGGCGCCCTTTTTTGTCCTAAACAGTTGTCTCAAGCAACAACATGCACATTGTGGCAGTGTAGCTGGTGCCCACAGAGATGTCTCCAGCCATCACCATGTGTACTCCACTGAAAATGTAAGACACTGTAAAATCATAGTATGGTGTGCGTGCATAGCACCTTGAATATGTAAGCAGTGACCATTTCTCTTGTGTTCTCTGCGCTGGCACATGCTTGTCACACACCTGTTCAAGATTGTGACAGTGAAATTAGTTCTGGCGATGCTGTCTCAGAGGTAAGACTGTGTATACCCACAGGAACACCATAATGGAGCGAGCAGAGGTTCATATCAAATGTAGTAATAAAATTTCAGCACCACGGGGATATGAGCGCACTTGCATTAATTTATTACATTAATTTATTGAAGCAGACATCGCACCACAAAGCATAGCTGTGATCTCTTTTCGTTATTGTCCACATAGTTTTCCCATTGGTCCACCGCACAGGAAAAAAATTGTTTGTGGGAGCACCGTATTTTAAGCTTGCATGCCTCCAATGAAGCACTGTGCGAACAGATATATTGAAAATGTCAGTACTTCGTGTCCTATGAAGGGTAAACTGGTTGTCACATTTCGCCTACAGGAGCTCTAGCATATACTCTAACCGCATTTTGCATCAACAATGCCACATGCAATAGTGTAACAATGCTTGTTAATGGGCGAGAGGGTGCGTAGCTTCAGGGAAGTAATTAAGCTAAGGGGGAAAATTCTAGATGCCTAAGCATCACTGGAAAAATGAAATGACACAGGGAAAGAGCGTCACTCGCAGCTGAACTACAGAAAATATTTACACCGCACCACACATTCGCATCGTCTATACGTTCCCCTAATAATGTTATACCAACCAGCCCAGGAACAATTACTTTCAAAGTAATAAAGTGAAGAATTACACTCGCTTAAAACAAGAAAAACAAAACGTGATTTAACTGCCATTTATCTTTATTTGTACAGGGTGTCTACCAACCGGGAAAAGTCGGGGAATTGGGGCTTTGCTGGAAAACTGGGGGAACTTTAGTAAAACCTGGCCAATTCATGGAAACTGACGGCAGTCTGTGCCACCATCATAAAAATAAGCATTGCCATTGATCAATACTCAAAAAGTCACTCCTTCGACTGCAACTACACTGAACAGCTAGAAGAGTCCTAAAAAAAAGGCAATGCATAACTGTTTCTTCTTATTGTACAAACAAAAGGATACACTGACCAAAATAACACAGTTTACTCCCGTTTGGGCACATGGTATTGTTCTGAATAACAGCCATGAGAAAGATACATCGTATTTAGGTATGACTAGGTGTGTGATGTAAGCGCCAAAAGTATATCGTCAGCGTTCCATAAATATTATTGAGGATATGTGCAGCTGTGTGCATGTGCAGGGATTCCACGTGCCGGCATGATGCAAGCTTGTTTTATTCGACCAGAACATGGTTGCTTGACCAGTCACATTGAAAGCCTGTATATTTCACATGTTCAGCGAGGGTATTCAAGGCCGTCCATGATTTGGTGACTTCATATTCGTGTTGTTTAACTCTTTCATTGAAATCACAGGTTTCATAGACTGACATATTGTCACACTCGTGGCATACTACAGTGTAAACAAGACTACGGAAATTTCCGCTCGGCAGCTTGTTCTTCCCATTGGCTAAAGCATTCCTTAGCTTCCATGTTGGTACATGAACTATTTTGATGTATGTTCCTCCTACATATCACATACGTTATCTGACTTTCCAAGCACAGCATTTCTCACCATTCGATCCATTTAAAACAGTCTTATCAATGTTCAGGGTGGTAAGCTTAAACAGTAAGAGTGAATGTGACACCGTGTCAAACGCTTTCCGAAATTCCAAGAACACACCATCAACCTGTCCTACAGTATCTACGCCCGATATTACATCATGATAAAATTCGACTTATTGTGTTGTGCAAGACAGCCCTCTGCAAAATCCATGCTGCTCGTTGATTAGTACCTTATGCTTGTTTAAATGAGTTATTATTTCTTTGTATAAAATATGTTTCGAGGATTTTACACGGGCTAGACTTAAGCGATATTGGTCTATAATTACCAACGTCTTTTTTGGACCCACCTTTATGTATTGGTACCACGTGCGCAATTTTCCAGTCTTGTGGTAAGGTACCTGTCGCTAAAGATCTTTCAAATTGCATAAAGATACATAGAAATTGGCCCACACAACGCTTGAGTACACGCAGAGAAATTCCATCTGGACCACTAGATCACTCTCATCAACGTCCTTCAATAGTTTTTCCATTCCATTAACACTAAGCTCGACAGGAAGCATAGGCAAAATGCTCATAATAGTTTGATGATAATTACAGCTGTTGTTTGGGTAAGAATACCGAGTGGAAAAAGTTGTTTAGGCATGCAGCCTTATCCTCGTCATTCGTAATTACCGTGCCGTTATAATTTAACTCCTGTATTCCAAAGAAATCTAAGCCACACTGTTTTAGGTACTTCCAAAACATTTTAGGATTTGATTTCATTTTGTTGCTCAGCTCAGTGAAGTAATCATCTTTAGCTTTTTCTATCTTTAGCTTATATTCGTGGGTTAATCGACGTCAGTTTTTCAAAGTGAGCAACTGATTTGCTTTTCTTGAATGCGGCCTATTGCCCTCTTCCTTTTGTTGATAAGTTTTGATATATGTGCTGTTACCGATGGTTGTTTGTGCTTTTTTAGCCGTGATGAATGAACACTGGGGATATGTCTATTTATTAACTCAGAAAATATATTCTTAAATTTGTCCCACATATCATGCACATTGCCCTCCTCAAAAGACATTCGAAAACGGGAAACGAATTACGAAGTTTTTAGAAATTGCATCGTAGTCACCCTTGTCATAAACGTAGATCCTTCTACTCGTAGATAACTTCGCACACACTTTTTTCTTTCGCATACAAGCAACAACAGCAAGATAATCACTAATTCCTGGAATCACAGTCACGTCATTTACGAAATTTGGCGAGTTACAAAACAACAAGTCTACACAGCGTCATTGCGAGTAG
The DNA here is from genome assembly GCA_013436015.1 of Rhipicephalus annulatus. Taxonomy (NCBI): domain Eukaryota; kingdom Metazoa; phylum Arthropoda; class Arachnida; order Ixodida; family Ixodidae; genus Rhipicephalus; species Rhipicephalus annulatus. Next base: position 167,574 of record WOVY01009276.1, read on the forward strand.
GGGTGGTAACGTACTGCGTCAAACCAAACGTGTCAACGATATTTTTCATCGCAAGGTTCATGCGCCCCGCTTATACTTATACAGGAACCATTACCCCAGGATAAGCCAGGCAGATTAAAATCCCACCCTAGGAGTATAGTATGGGCTGACGCTTCAGAAAGAACTTCATCTAATGTTTGCATTATGCTACTATCTGAGCTCGGCGAGCGATAAACCACTCCGACCAAAAACGCGAAGTTATCAGGCAGTATTATCTTGCACCATACAGACTCCAGTGCGTCGCACTTATACTCAACTTCAAATGACTGTAAGCAAGAACGAACAAGTAAAAAAACGCCACCACCTGCTGTGAGGCTATCGTTGCGATAGACGACGTAATTTTGCGGAAACACCTCACTATCAGCAGTCGAGGGCTTTAGCCAAGATTCTGTGCCAAGGACTATATCTGTGTTAACACTCTCAATTAAGCCCAAGAGCTCAGCAACTTTATTAACTACGCTTTGGCAGTTCACGATGACGGCAACAAGTTCTTGATGTCGGTATTTCTCCTTTTTCTAGTTTGTCATTGCATGCGTACTGGGACGACCTCTTATTTTTCGTCATACCACCTGAAAGCCCTGCCGTTAATAATAATCATGATCATTACATAATTTATTTGACCCTTAAGGGCCCCTTAGGGGCATTACATAAGGCTTGTATCTGCTTGTATCATAAGCACCTTGTTTTGGTGTACATGAACATTTTTTAAACATGTACAGCGAAACATTTGGGTGGCTCGTCTATTTGTCGTTATCATGTTTTCTCGCAATATTCTTAAGCATGTTGTGCATTGCGTTGTCAATCTGGTTCATGTGCATAGAAGACATTACGCAGTTTCAGGCTACTCCAAGCACCATATCGTAGTATTAAAAGCCTGGAATCAAGCTATCAATAATTTTTTAACACAGTTGCTTAATCTGATGCATAATACATCTCTAACCTTTCGTGCGTATTCCTCAATGTAAGCTCGTCTTAGTGTTATCCAAATGAAGATGTGAGTAGACAGATGGAAGCATCTAGTGGGGTAATCAGGGTGAACAGTGGAAGTGCCTCAGACAGGCTGGCCGATGTTGCGATAGGAGGACCTATTTTTTAGAAGTCACCTTGTTATCCTTGGCGTGTTAGTTTAAATGGGGTTAGTAATGACATATTCTTTTGGTGTAGGTATGTGTGCCTGTTGGAAATGTTTGTCTGAAAAAAAAACCTATAACGCAGAAGAGTGCAGCCCTTGCTTCCTTTCAAGTTAGGTTGCATCGATACAAAGTGTTCTCCTGTCGGAGGTTCGGGGTAACGTAAGCAAAAAAAAGTAAAAGAAGAAAAAAAGAAAAAAGGGATGCAAAGTAAAAGTATTGTGCTACACTGCGCCTACTTTGCATCCCCCTTTTTCTTCTTTTTTTTCCTTGTTTTCTTTTTCACCTTTTGTGTTACTTTTGCATTGTCCCATCTAGTGCATGAATCCATGACACATGGCTTTGCTATAGCAAAGATGCCTATGTGGTGTTGGATTTAACAGTGCATTGTACTTCATTCAGTTAATTACATCCTGATCAGTCTTGCAATAAGCGCTTCCTGTCTATCACCACACATGATCAAATGAAAAGTTTGCGCTTGGCTCTTAGTATGCTGGTATAGCTTGTGTCTTGGACTACTTAAATTGAATGTTATTTTGCTGCTGTTTATGTAATGAATTTTTCCAACATGAAAATATCTTGCCTTGTGAACTTTGTCAGACCTGCCTTTCTTTTTCTTTCCTATTCAGGCATTGTATGTAAGGAAGGCAGTAACAGAGAGATGATATCTTGAGCTTCGGAAGAATAAATGCTGGCAGTGAGGCAATTTCACATCAAACATACCAGCCATTTTGCCAACCATCCTAAATGTGTTTTGGAAAAAAATATTGTGCTCGTTTACTGTATTGAAAACAGCAAAATGCTAAAATATATCGCAGAGAACAAAATATTAGGCCACCTTGGTGCCTTCTGGACTTCCCAGGATGTCGTCTGGGTGTTGTTTGTAAAAAGTAAAAAGAAGTGTGTCAAAAATAGTGCCTCTTCTACACCAAATTTGGTCTGGGTATTAAATAAAGGTGATTGTGTGTAGTGCATGAAACTCAGTAATATTAGTGGAATTTTTTGCCACATCAAAAGCAAGGAAGCAGTTCCTCTTTATATGGCAAGTTATATGATTACACTTTGTTTTTAAAAAAGAAATTAATTTTTGAAGTTTCCTAATGATCCTTGTTTTCTGCATTTGATATACAACAGCTTCCGTTCCGAACTTCCCCATGGCCCTCAATAGGAGACTTCAAAAATCATTTTCCTCATTGAAACAAAAATGTAAAGATAACACTTGCCATTTTGGCAGCAGTGGTTGCGGCTGTGTACAAGCATTGACCCTTGTGTTCGCTCCATCCAGGTGGTGAAACTTATCTGCACGGCTCACTGGACAGCACTGCTTAGCTGCTGCTGCTGCTGTATCCTCCGCACGTGCAACTACGTCACTGAACTTCAGCCGCTACGTTCGCCATCTACCGGACAAGGAGCCCTACAAATAGACCATCGTTTGCCATTGCTTGTCATTTTAGCAGCAGTGGTTGCGGCTGTGTACAAGCATTGACCCTTGTGTTCGCTCCGTCCAGGTTCGTTGCTTCTCGGTGCACTCCTTTCTGTTTTGCGTTTTTTTCTCGCTTCCACTGCTGCCTTTAATATAGTTTATATAGCTTGTTTCCTTTTTTATTTTGTGTCTTGTGTTCCATATTTTGAGTTTACTTTTCTTCATTACTTATCTTGAGAATGCCGACTTGCGTGGAACTAGCAAAGGAAATACAGGCTCTTCGGCAGGAGGTCGCAGAGATTAGAACAAGCCTTGTGATGTTCAATTACCTCTGTGAACGTGTAAAGAATGACAATTAGGCACTAACTAAAGAAAACAAGGTCCTGAGGGATGAGAATAAGAAGCTCAGTAAACAAATGTGTGATCTCGAACAATACTCGCGGCTTAATAATGTTGAACTGAAGGGAATTCCTGAGACAAAGGGCGAAGACTGTTTGGCAGTCGTCCAGGTTATCGGTGAGAAGATTGGTTGTCCAATTGCCGATACAGACATAGACGCCGCGCATCGGGTGCCCGCAAAGAACGGAAGCAACATTATTACGCGATTCTGTTCGAGAAACAAGAAGGCTGAATTCACTAAGAAGGCAAGAAAGGCATGCCTGTCTACCACAGATATAGGGTTTTCTCAGAGCTCAGGCCCTAATACTGTGTATGTGAATGACCATCTCACACCAGAGCGAAAGCGCCTTTTTGCACAGGCACTTGCGCTTAAGAAAGCCAATCAGTGGAAGCATCTCTGGACTGACCATTGTACAATCCAAGCCAGAAAGGCGGATGACAGTCGCGTCTTTCGAATTGCATGCGCAGAAGATCTCCGAGTATTCTTTTAGATATCCTATCAGTCCCCATTTTAAACCGACCTTAGATCAACATGGCTGCGTTCTCGTGCCAGCAAACATCAGAATTGCTACTCGAGAAGTCACCACCCCCATCACTACTTCACTTAAACATTCGCAGTCTTAGAAAGCACCAGGATGACCTTGTTGCGTTGATTTCCTTGCCTAAACATTCATTCTCTGTCATATGTTTATCTGAAACTTGGTTGTCTGGTAATGGGGATAACTTGTATGGATCGCCAGGTTATTATTCTGAATACTGTAATCGGGAGCTCTGTCGTGGTGGCGGGTAGTGCCATACTTGTCAACGCATCCTTAACCTACACACGCAATAGTGACATAACCTTGAACAGTAATTTATGTGAATCTGTTTGGCTTGAATTCAGCCATAGTGTTATACCATTGAATAGCCGTATTTTTTTATAGCTTCCATTTATCGGTCACCTTCATCGTCGTAATTCCGATTTTTGTGATCAGTTAGCATCATTTTAATAACCTAGTGAAGGAAAATAAAAACGTTGTCTTATGTGGTGATTTTGATATAAACATTATTGATCCTGATAGTGCATCGTGCTTAGAATATATGAACTGTTTATACTGCTATGGCTTTATGTCGCATATCTCAGCACCAACTAGAAACGATTTACTAGGTTCGAATACCCTAATAGATCATATTATTTCCAACAGTTCCACTGAACTTGTTGCAGGTGTAATAGATCATAGCATTACAGACCATAATCTCGTATTTTTCATTCTGGGCTCCGAAAATATCAAGGCCAGTAACATCTTTACGAAAACGCCGATTCGTTGCCGACAAGTTTGTGCAAATAATTAGCACTGTAGACTGAACATCGGTGACTAATCTAGACTGCGCAAGAAAAGGTTCTGAGTCTCTCTCAGAAGTAATAGCTTCAGGTTTAGATGCATGCACCACTTCCACTACTGTCACGAAGTGGTATCGTTCCCCTAGAAATACATGGATAAGCAACTCGTTGTTGAAGTTCATTAATAAAAAGAATAACCTTCATAAGAAACCAAAGTTGCAGCCTTATAACCTCGCATTAAAATGCCGCTTTCACAAATACTCAGCAACATTATCTTCCTTACTTAGGCGTGCGACGCGCAATTACTACCGGAATCTCATTGTAAAAAACACAGGTAACACGAGACGATGCTTGGAAATCATTAAAGAACTTTTGAACATGAAAAACTGCTCAGAGCTCACAATAAAAATAAAGCAAGGCGACGAAATGTATACCGACCCTGTAAGAGTGGCCGCCACGTTCAGTGAGCATTTCTGCGCATCTGCGGATACGCAGCAATCACCAGGTCAATTACGCAATATACCACAGTGTACTCATTCTTTTTATCTTCATTCCACGTCTGTAGATGAAGTCCTTCAGGTCATCACATCACTAAAGACCACAAGTGCTGGTTTAGATAATATTGATCCTTTTAAAGTAAAACTAGTTTCAAACTTGATATCACCACCTTTGGCAGTAATTATTAACAAGCTGTTTTCAGCGGGTATGTTTTCGAGCTGCCTTAAGGCTGCTAAAAATAGTACAGAATTATAGGCCAATCTGTATCCTGCCTTTCTTCGGTGAGGTAATTGAAAAGTTATTCCACATTAGATTAATGCGTTATCTGAAAAAATTTAATCTTTTTTCTCCTCAACAATTCGGATTCCGTCAAGGATATTCAACTGAGCTGGCACTAATTATCTTAACGGAGGAAATCAAACAAGCTATTAATAGAGGGTTACTTGTGGGATCTGTGTTTATCGATTTGACGAAGGCTTTTGACACTATAAATCATCACGTTCTACTTGCTAAACTTGAATCATTTGGTATGTCTGGTCCGCCACTAAGTTTTATTAAGAGCTACCTCAGTAACCGGTCTCAAATGATTCATGTTAATGGCAATCTTTCAACGCCCAAGTTAATTAACGTTAGTGTTCCACAAGGATCAATTTTAGGCGCACTTTTATCTTTGATGTTTATTAATGATCTACCTACCATTCCTACAAGGACCTAGTGCATACTTTACGCTGACGACACAATGATCTTTCAGTCATCTAAATCAGTTTCTTCACTCTAGTCTGACCTCAACACAGATTTACATTACATAACTTTATGGTGCCAGGCCAATTATCTTCAGATCAATGCTACTAAAACCGTGTTTATGTTGTTCCCTTCCCCGCGCATTTCACTTGACAAACAACCTTCCCTTCACATTGGTAATACCGTCATAAACATTTCCAGTGAAGCGCGGTTCCTTAGCGTCATCTTAGATAGCGAACTAAAATTTCATACACATGCAACATCACTCGTTAAAAAGATTGCATTTGGTATTCACGTTATCATCAAGACACGAACTTATTTTCCGCCTCACATCATACGTACTTAGTATTTTGCTTATATTCATAGCCGTATTTCGTATTGCGTATCATCTTGGGGCCAACACATATTTCACGCACATCGAACGTTTGCAGCGACTTCAGAATCAAGCAGTTAGATTAATGACTTTCAGCTCATTTTACTTCTCCTGCAGCTCGTTGTTTGCTCAGCTTAACATACTCCCATTGAGACAATTATTTTGTCATAGAATGTCCATTGTCGCCTTTAGACTCATCACGCATGACATTTTTATTGCATGCATTGATCATCGTCACTTAACTAATGGTAACATCACCCGGTTTCCCAGTGCAATAATCTTCTTTTGCCGGCCATAAGGACAAACTGCGGCAAGTTCTCAACCTTATTTACTAGCGTAGCCATTTGGAATTCATTGCCTTTCGAATTGAAATCATCGCATAACATCCATATTTTCACTTCGCGCATTAAGAAATATTACGTTCAGGAATTAATCACCTCATCCGATTTGTGTAAATAACTGTTAATAGCTCTCCACAGTTCTGTGCTATTTTACTACTTCAATTTGCCTTTGTATAATTGATAACACTGATAATGAAACGTGTTGCATTTGTCACGTAGAGTTCATTATTATTCTTTTTTGTCTTCACTTGCTTTTGACTATTTCCTTGTTATTTTTTAATAGTGAGTATTACCATTATGTTGTGTTTTGATCGTATTTTTATTGTTAATCAAGATTATACGTTATTACTCACAAGTCCGTATACTATTGCTGTATTTTATAATTACCCCATCCATGTAGCCATAGGAGGTCCCCCTGTCAGTTTCTCTGAAACTTGGGACCTCCTGCTGCAATAACGCTAACCATGTAACTTAACTGAACTATTTAATAAACTTGACTTGACTTGACTTGAAATATAACAAGAACTGTTTATTTGCATTCAACTTAAACATAAAATTAATTTTCATTTAACAAACACATAGTTCAAATTGCATCTCAATGTGCACAAAAAATGGTTATATAATGATATTTGTAATCTGGACATAACATTATTTTTTTTCGTGAAATATAACTTCTGTGGAATGAGTATTTGTGGCTCAAGTATTCATACAAAGTGCAGTAATGCCATACAAGAAATACAAACGATAAACAGTTTGGCTGAATTCTTCGAAGCCGATGTAGCAGAAAAAATTGCACTAATGTTACTTAGCTTCAAATACTTTAAAGAAGCCCCCCCAGGCAGCACAGAAGGTTGGCCCAATATTGGGGATAGATCGGCATTGCCTGGCCCATGAACGGCCCAGTTTTCACAACGTACCGCCAAGATTGGCTGTGCCAGCCAAATAGAACGGCGACGTTGGACCAGCGTTCACAACGTACCCCCAATATTGGTTCTGCCAGCCGAATAGAACGGCTATGTTGGACCAGCATTAACAACATTCCGCCAATGATGGCTGTGCCAGTCTATTAGATTGGTTATATTGGGCCAGCTTTCAGAACTTTCCGCCCATATAGGCTGTGCCGGCTGATTAGAACGGACACATCGGGCCACGTTGTACAAGTAGCAGCCAATATGGGCGGAGCCATCCATAGACCGGCATTATTGGCCCGCCGTTTGACCGTTATTGCCGGCGTCAGCTGAAAAGTCAACATCACGATGTCATAATATTAGAATATGAGCCAATTTCTGCTGCTGCTGCTTTTTGGCGCTGTTCTGGCCCCAATTCACGCACCGATTTTTCAAGTTAGAGAGAGAGTAATATATGTGCCGGGCACAATATTAGAACTATCTTTTCGTCATTAAACCATGCCCCGCCACGGCGGTCTAGTGGCTAAAGTACTCGGCTGCTGACCCGCAGGTCGCGGGTTCGAATCACGGCTGCGGCGGCTGCTTTCCGATGGAGGCGGAAATGTTGTAGGCCCGTGTGCTCAGATTTAGGTGCACGTTAAAGAACCCCAGGTGGTCGAAATTTCCGGAGCCCTCCACTACGGCGTCTCTCATAATCATATGGTGGTATTGGGACGTTAAACCCCACATATCAATCAATCAATCAATAAACCATGCACAGTTGGTTGAAATGCATAATCGTTGGTTAAAGTTGTGCAAGGTAGACTTTTTAAGTGAGAAAAAATTACCGATCAAGTTTCTCTGTCAGACGTGACGTACGATGCGGTGCTATCCGTACGTATAACGAAGCTGCTGCGGATACCGCTGTCTTACGCGTGCATGATAGACATCGAATATCTGACGCAAATCTTATCGTATCATGTGTCGGGCTAGCTATCTACGCGACCTATTCGAATCTGTTTTGCGTTCACAGCACAGTACGTGTTAACGGCACTTGCCTGCTGCTTGACGTGTGGGAAGAGCGGGGGTCGTCAGTTGCGTTATGGTGACTGAATCATACAACATATGCAGTTGCCGTGATCTAACACACAGACGCGCGTGTGCACACACGCACGCGCTATATTCATGCAACGACCACACGAATTCCCAACAACATCGCAGCGAACGGTTGGTAAGGTGTTGCGGAGTGTGTGGGCGTCGTAGCCAGCTCGTTGCGAACGTGAATTCGGCGTGGAACGCTTCTTTTTATGTACTTTTTTTACGTGTGCCCAAAACGGTAGGCTGCGCGATACGAGCAATACGACACACAAAAAAAGAAGAAACGTGAATGCATAGGGCAAATCGTTAATAACAAAAAAAAAACACGCACGCTCACGCCACTGCAGTGGCGTGAGCGTGCGTGTTTTTTTGTTAAGCACATGTGCTTCCATGAAACATGACAGCCAAGAATGATGAAGTATTCATTTACATACAAATTACTATGAGTTGCTGAAACTCACGCAAAAGACCATAATTTTCTTCCTTGGATATTGATCGAGTGCCTTGGAATTATGCTATGTGAATTTGACACATCAACAGTGCATTATGATTCCCACCATAAGGGGCCACAATCTTGCCAAGTAATAGAAGTACTCTTCCCACCTGATAAGCACCTAACGTAAAGAGGCCTTGTTTCTCAAGTTAGCAATATATATAATATATATATATATATATATATATATATATATATATATATATATATATATATATATACTATATATATATATGGAGCACATCCACCACTGGAAAAATATACCAGGTGTAACCAGAAAAAGGCGCACCTGCAGTTTTAAAGTTTAAAAGAAGCAATGACATGCCAACCATCCAAAATAGAATGCCCGAGAAAGGAGCATCAATCAGTATTACAGCAGCTAAAGCCTGCTAACAGCTGAAGGTAGTCATGCTGCTCTTCCAATCAAGTATAGTGTACACTGAGAAAAGATACTGAAGATACACCATCAGCAAATGGCAAAAACCAATACAGACAGAGTTTTCTCTTATAATACAAAAAGTCTTTAGCTGAGGAGGCAAATAAGTCATTGGCACACAATAAGTGCACAAAAAAAAAAAGCTGGTTGCACGAGGCTCTCAGTGCTTAGACAACACAGGCAAAAATACAGTAGACTGAGAAGAGAAAGCCCATAGCAAAAGTTACCATACTCCTGAGTTCTTGCTTTGCGTGCAAATGAAGCTAGCGTGAAGATGAACACTAGATTAAAGCACCACAATCAATATCTGGAAGTCAATGCTTTAGGAATAATACAAAGTACTGAAGAAGCATGCAAAGAGCATTCCTGTGAAGGCAAATATAAAAAAAAGACTTAAAGCTCTGTGGCCCTGAACAAGACAACACCACAACCAATCGAAGAGCCGTCGGACACACCAGCAGTTCTGGCCAACACTAAAAAGTCACAAAAACATACCTTTAATGCCTTTTTTGCAAGACAACTTCAAAAGAAATGTGCATGCACCAATGCAGAAGTATCGATAGAAGCTATTACTCGTATTCAGCTCTTCATTGAAACACTGACAGAAGATACTTGTACCTGAATGCTTAATTACTTTGGTACAACTCAAGAGCGCCGACGCCAAGTGGCAAAAAATTATGATGGAAGACTACAATGTGATCAAATGCACACGTCAACCACCACCAAGGTCCTATGCTAGAGTGAATATCACAAAAACTCTGAACGCCTAATGTCACTGGCTCATAACTCATCGTTCTCAATCAAAATCTTGACTCCCACACAGCATATTATTTCAACAACCTGCCACCTCTCACTATGTCATGAAACAAGCTCGAGTATACACAAACCCTCCTCACCGTTATGTAGTTAGATAGCTCCACTAGTGCTTCACTCTCGGAACACATAGACCAGGGCCGTAACTAGACGGGTAGTGAGGAGGTTCTGAGTCCCTGAAGTATTTTCGTGCTCTGACTTTTCATCAACAATAGCATAATCTGGGCAAGTTGGTTCATCGTGGTTGTGTTCTAGTAACAGTGAGAGAAGTTCAGGAAAAGACAAAAAGGACAGGAAAGAGCGCTGACTGCCAACTAAATTTATTGAAGGTACTACGCCCACTTTTTACAGAGTACAAGAACAGTGCTCATCACAACGACACATGTGAGACCATGATAATATAATCTTAACTGAGAAAAGAATACTCTCTCTCCGAATGGATGAGTGAAGGATACTGATGCACTGATTCATGGCCTTCCTGACAAGAAAAAGCTTTCACAGTCTTCTTTCATTTCTTGTTCTTGCTTTTTTCAAAACAGTGTTTTATGAAAATAGAACTGCACTTACATTCTTTA
>WOVY01009277.1:0-45183 GCA_013436015.1 Rhipicephalus annulatus
AAATGCTGATTTTCCACATTTCTGCAACAATCCACATGCCTTTCACACACTATTGCACTTTGTCGTAAGCAGCTTACAAAATCTGTTTATTTCCGCAAGACCTTACGTTTCCACATTTTTCTTATGAAAGCTTCTGTACACTCCATACACTTCCTTATCCTTCCAGATCTTCTTAATCAACCTTCCCCTATGCTCCATAAATTTCCTTATCTTTCCATATTTTCAATAAAACTACTCCATCCACGCCATCAAACTTCCTTATCCTTCCATAATACTCCATAAAAAGCTTTACATATATGCCATAACATTTTTTCAAACCTTTCCGTATGCTCCATAAAAACCTTTCCGTATCCTACGCCATACAATTTTCTTATCGTTCCATATACTCCATAAGAATTTTTCGTATATGCCATACAACTTCCGTATATTTCCATAAAACTCCATATGTTTTCTGAATGCAGCATAAGGAAATGTTACGGAGTCCATATATTTTCCGTAAAATTTCATACGGAACGTTTTCAGTAGGGGGGGCCATCATTAGGTTCATTTTTTTTTATGGCACCAGGCATAGAGAAGCTATGTCGATTTTGTTCCTGCGTGCTTCTGCCTGAGATAGACACCGTTTTTGAATTGAATTGAATTGAAGTTTACTTTGTTCTGAAATTCTTACAGGATCAGGAGCAGAGGCTAAAGGCTATATAGCCTGACATGGGGCCTCTGCTCCTAAATACAGTTTGGCACGCAGGCCGCTCAATCTGTCGCATATGTTTTCAGAAATAAATATATACACAAACAAATAACACACAGAAATAAATAAGTAACACAATATAAATAAACCATAACACAACAAAATTCAGCATGGTCTTGTCATACTATTTCAGAGAAAACATTAGAAAAATCACTTAATCACAAAAGCGCCATCTGGAAAGAAACATCAATACAGAATGTTAATAAAGCATAAGAAAAGCAACTGCAACACATAACTCAATTGTTAGATAGGATGTAACAAATCAAGTACAGAAACTTTGATAAGCATACTCAATATCATGGTTCATTAGGATGGACTTGATGATGGTTTCGAAGGTACGGAATTGAAATCTATGAGACCGTGTAAACGATTTAACCTTGTGGGTATTTGATATTGAACGTGTTGCTTGCCATAACTTGTCCTTAATGCTGGGATTTTCCGGCGTTACTGACGACGCATAGTATAATGAGTGTTGTCAGGCGGGTTCTGAAGACACTGTGGCTTGGTTTTGTTTAATCCACTGCAGAATTTTGAAATGATAAAGTTTTGTTATTGTTAGTAATGCGTATTTTTCAGAGTGGTTTGGTTTTCAAGTCCCTGATAATACCATGGTATTACTCGAATGCTCGCAAAACTCTTTTTTGCAGAACTAGTAATTTTTGATTGTTTGTGTAGTAGTACCCCATACCAAGATGCCGTATGTCATTTTAGAGTAGAAAAGGGCGTGATATAATTCTATTTGTAACCATTTTGGTAAGACTGGGTTGAGCTTATATAACATCCAACGGTTTTACTGAGTTCAACCATTAGTTTTTCTATATGTGTGTTCCATGTCAATCCCTCAGAAAACCATACACCTGAGAACTTGTGGCTGGTGACTTGCTCTATCTCTTTGCCCTCAAATAAAACAGTTGAACTATAGTTACGCGGCTTATTAGGTGGGGCAAAGACAATGTATTCCGTTTTACTAACATTTAGTTGCAGTTTATTCAAACTAAGATACGCGGACAACTTTCGTAGGTAGTTATAACCTGGTGTTCAAGCTCTAGAATGTATGTGCCGCTAAAGAGTATGTTAGTGTCATTTGCATACATTATTAACTTGGGAGAACATGGAATATCACACAGGTCGTTTATATAAATTATGAACAGTAGAGGACCACGAATGTACCCTTGTGGTACTCCTCTGGTTATGTTTAAGTAAGTGGACGCACTTTTCTTTATGCAAACATATTGATGGCGGTTTGTTAGACAGCTTTTCATTAATTTAAGAACCACACCACGTACACCATACTTGCTAAGTTTAGCCGTTAGTACTTCATGACATACCGAATTAAACGCCTTTCTAAAGTCATGAACAAACCTAGTGAGTACAGTCTACGTTCGATGTTTGTGATCAGTTCATGTTTATTATCAAGCAAAGCTACTTCACAAGATTTATTTTTTTGAAAACCATACTGAGCCTCACTGATCACATTGTACTTGTCAAAAAATTTGTACAAGCGTACGTTTATTGCATTCTCGAATGCCTTAGATAAAACAGGAAGAACGGATATTGGCCTGTAGTTTATGAATAGCCATTTACTACCACCCTTGAAGACTGGGAACACTTTCGCTATTTTTAGGCTGTCTGGGAAAATACCAGTTTCGAACATTCTATTATTATATAAGCAATCATTGGAGCTATAATATCAGCTACGTATTGTAGCGGAGTGGTCTTGATCTCATCAAAGCCAGTAGCTACGTTATTTTCAATCTGGTTTATCAATTGTATTACTTCCTCTGATGTCACTGGGGATAGTGACACGGAGTTTATAAGCCCACACTCTTTTAATGTAACACAGGGAGCTATATTGCTATCGTTTTTATATTCTGCACTGGTGACAAAGTAATCATTTATCGTATTCACTGCGTCACTATCAGATAAGGTACCTGCATTAGTATGAAAACATAGCGTTGTAAGAACCACTGTTTAGATGTGTTCGGCAAAAAAGGCCGTCTCCTTCTTGTTTCAGAAATAAAACTTTGTCATGGGATAGTTCTGAAGGCGGTATTAGTGTGGAGGTGACATAGAAGACACCGTCAACATACAGGAACTGAAGGGCTGTCCGTCTGAGGTTGACGGCATCGTCAGAGTAAGAAAGGCTCATCTTCCTTCATTTGTGTTACCACCTTTTGTCTCCAAATTGCAGGCCATCACGGAATGCGCTGCCGACTTCACACACTTTTCACGCCTCTCTGTCAAGCTCGCAGCGCTGGTGGACCTTTTTTTTCTTCGCACTTGGCCGTTGATGACCCGGGTGCATCTTGTTTGGCGTGTTGAGGATTTTTCGCATGATATGTCTCCTGGGCACCCCCGTCGGGACGTTGTTGTCCGCTGAGTATGACAGGCACTGCTCCGACTGCAAGCTTTGACCGGTCACGGGGCAACCTGACCTCTCTAGCGCCTATAATGTGCACGAAGTCTCGAAGCACATGACGCGGCTCGAAATGTGCCTCGCAGACCGCACTTGAACTTTTCATGTGCCCTCTTAGCAAGCGTAAGCTGTATTCCCATTTCTCTCTCTCGGTCAGACATGTTGGAACGGCGAATAATGAACACTTAGTGCCTTCAGTCGATTCTATGTAGGTAACCCCGCAGCCGGGCACACAACAGTTGCCCTGCCGCGTTGGTTTCATTTGCGAAAAGGTGTAACAGGACGTGAGATTTTCACTTGTACAGAGGGGTCCACATTTGAAGGGGAACACTCGTGTCATCTGCTCAACTCCACCGCTGGCCCGCTGCAGCAACTATGAAGTTTCGAGCACTGTAGACGGCGCTTTTTTATCGTCTGCCAGAAAAATATCAACACATTCACCTGACTGTTTCCGCACACCTTGTGGTCGCCTTAATTGATGTTACACACCAACAGCTTTCGCTTTTTGTGTCGGGAGGAACACGGAAAGCTCAGACAGAACATCGCTGCTTTACCAGTAGTCAAACCTTCCCGATTTCCCGCCAGTCGAAGATTGTTTACTGTCAGTTTTTCATTTTTTAATGCGAGCCAGCGGGCGGCGATCGCAGGCGAGTGAAAGCACACAGTCTCCCTTATTCACTAAAATCTCGGAAGCCATTCTTTCAAGTTTTTGTTGAATCTCGTGTGCTGGTGCTGCAAATAAATGCGCTCGCTGTCAAGTTTTTTCTTCTTCACTTCATATTTCGCGTGATTTTTGTAGCAATGTGTGACAACTGAAGCCATAATTTTAAAAAAAAGCCAACGAATACACTTTGCAAACAAAATTAACAAAAAAATCTATCGTCCACAGTTGCGAATCCAACCGGCATCTTTTGCGATCTTTCGAGGAGGAAGCGGGCCGCGTCTGCTGCCATCGGGAGGCACGAACCTTTTGAGTGCCAAAACGCTTGGTTCACCCAATAGCCACTTAAAACCAGCTTCACTTGGCTTAAAATGTATGAATGGACGGCGACAAAATCGCTGGATTGGTGACAAAATGTTGGACATTTTTTGAGGACGTTTAGGTGGTGAGAACGCAAGGTCTACCGTAAGGTTCCTCACTAACTTGTGAGGATCTTTACCGTGCGGGGGTTATTTCTATGTGGTCTTTGCTTGGCCGGGAGCTGTATGCATTCGCGAAAACCGCCTTTGCGCATAGATACGTGGTCTCGTTCTGTAGTACTGTCCATAAGCAATGTGGTAATAACTTGCCCGATCACGAACACCGTGTGTTATGCTATTTGCAGATGTATGCCGTACGTGTATGTCTGGTAAGTGCGTGTTTTGCGTAAGGATCGATGTGTCGTTTGGGTGAAGTGTATGCTTCTGCCAAAACTTTCATTGAAGCTTCGTCTTGCGTAGCTGCGTGAGACAGATACGAAATGCACAAGTTGGAAGCGATGGAATATTAGCAGGCGTTCACACTACGTTATTTTCCGAGTGGCTTAAATATGCTGACGCCGATGACGATAATCGGTTTTCTAAGCTATGTCTGTTCTTGTGGGTGAATACAAAGGAAAAGAGGAAATAAAATTGAAAATATGCTGGGAGCACTATAAATCTCCGCTCAAAATAACCACCTTAAGCATCTTCTTGAAATTAAACAGTGTCGCAAGGCAGTTATGCCTTGCGGTGAAGTGCACGCAGCGTATTGCGGTAAAGCATACATATTACGCGCGCTGGTGTGTAAATTGGAAATGTAGCACTAGCATTGAGCCTCGTGTGTGCACCTAAATTGTACATGCGCTATCCTCTGTCTCATCAGTGACGATGCGGCAGTCAGCATCGTCATAATCTTCAGCTTGTGTAACAAGCCCAGAACAATTTGCCTAGCAAAATACATTTCGTGGCAGGCAATTTGCGAGGCATTCAGATTTTAGCTCATTGCAGGATTAATTCAAAATTGTTGCATGACACCTTCAAATAAACGAAACATGCATATGCGAGGCTTCAGTCGTACTTGAAAATTTTTGCCATGCCTCAAATTGAAAATCAATACAAAGGAAATATGTACTAAGACTGGTTGTAGATTACCATTCACAATTCAATTACCATTCACATTTTAGAAACTTGGAAATTTGTTAGCTCATGTTTCCTATCGTGTAAGCACGAAAAATAACTGTTGAAGAATGGTGCACAATTACACGCACAGTTTGCAAGAAATAAATATTTGAAACCTATGACGTGCCAGAAATAAGTGCAAGGGGGTTCGAGGAAACTGGTTATGACCCGACATGATGGCGAATGTCCGATCGTCTTACATGGGCTTCTTGTTGGCAAAATTTGGTGGTAATTAGGTAAGTGCCTGCAGGGATCTGCACCAAGAGGCAAAACCTGCTACACATTTTTCAAAAATTTTATTATTTGTGTCAAGCATGCGTGCACTCTTCGTTGGTGTGTTCTCTCAGGGAGCAAGCATATGGCATGAGCTTGATATCCATACATACCCCCTGCGATTTGGAGATGTCATCACAGTGGACATGGACGTACAATGTAGTTGAAAAATTTGCTGGGCACAAACTTTCTTAAAAATTTGAAAACCGCTTATTCTACAGAAGTTACCACGTGACTTCAGTCAAATACTTTCTAACTGTTGTGGTTACTGTCAGATAAAAGTAATAATGAGCTAGTTCTGCTTGCACAACAGTCTTGCTTGACTGACTGTATTGAAATACAGTAATTTAGTGCCTGCATATAGTACTGACCAATTAGTTATTTTTTTATTTGTGGTCCTATTTGTTAAAGTTTACTTTCAAAATATTTCATACAGGGTTGTTACGTTCAAGTCCATACAGTGGGCAAATTTTATCAGCAGTACCACATGCTGTATATTCACTGTTTACTTCTCCTAGAAAGCATGGTGTTCCACTATTCCGGTATGTCTCGGCTGGGCTTCTCTACGTCGACGACTGTACATGTCAAACAGTTTGCCAAGTGTAAATACTTACTCCCCATAACTCTAAATTTTGTCGAGCCATAATAAATAATGGGCAGTAAGGACCAGTTACAAAACCCTATTTTGTGAATCGCTCAATAATCAGGAACCTGCAATTCTGTACATAAATGATGACAGCAAACACTTCTCCACACATTGAACGATAGGTTGTACTAATAAAAGCATAAATATCATCAGACCTTTTTTGGAAAGTAAATACAATGCTGAAAAAGTCTTACCAGTCCGTGCTTCAATATTGTAGCTAAACTATCACTGAAAGCCAGAGTCATTTACAAATACCATGTGAATTCCGGAGAGTGCGACGTACCTTGATATAAATTGGGGATGTCTGCAGAAAAGCAAAATGCCTACATTTAATGTTGAGCAGAAGTCCAAGTGAACATGCATATGTTCATGAACTAGTTCCCTGGGACATGTTGTGTAACAGCTCTAGCTTAAAAGCTTCAAGTGGCTTTTATGCTGCTCCAAAGAGATTTTAGTTGCTCCACAAGCACCGGAAATGCCTTTCATGAGTCACGTAACTGTGCCTATGAGTCTCCAAAAACAGGTTTGAAGGGGATGCCAAATATTTTTTGAAGGGGTGAGTAGCAGAGAGCATTAATTATTATTTCTTCAATTTTCTTATGTTAGCACTGAGGCTTGCAGGTATGTTAAATGAGCATGGTCACTTGAGTAACACCTCAGTGGTAAATAATTTTTGGGTTGACAGCAAGGTATGCATGAGACAGGATTCTGCAAATTACAGAAATAGAAGTAATGAAGTTGTGGAGAAGACTTTGTTATCAGTACATTTACAGGCTTCATGCACAATTTGCTTTCTAGCAGGGTGAATTTACTTTTGCTGATGCTTCCGATGGCATCATTGCAATTCGTAAGCACTGGTTTTATGCACTGCACGTGACGATCTTGTTTTTTTTTCAAGGTTCATGTACTGATTAAAAAATATAGAATCAAGAAACTTATATGCTGTCTTAAGGCGAAATCACGCTCACCATAGAGGTAATTGGTGACGTTTTAGTGAGTTGTATGTGGGAGGTCTGTGTACATAACATCACAGTAATCTTGCAGTGTTGTAGCTTTATTTGTGTAACGAATGAAGCTTCTTTAATTCTTGAAAATTTCTGCCAAGCAAACAAGTTCCAACAGCAAGATTTGCCCTTGGGTAAAGCAGGTGGTGAGAGTTAGCTCATTCACAAGCCCTTCAAGAGCACCCACTGAAGGAACTAGTACTTATAGGGCACAAATTCCAGTGCACCAAGAAGCACAAGGGAGGACGGTGCTAGTTAACATTTCAGGAGGGTATCTTCTGGACATCATCCTTATCTAGCCACAAGCTTGTATGGCCAATGTTTAGCAGACTTCTACTAACATAAACATCGTATGAATGTTGCTTCTCTATTGCAAGATGACGCACCTTATACCTTTTGAGAGTCTCCTCACCACAAGCCTAAAAATATTTTTTTCCACGGCGCCCTTTTTTGTCCTAAACAGTTGTCTCAAGCAACAACATGCACATTGTGGCAGTGTAGCTGGTGCCCACAGAGATGTCTCCAGCCATCACCATGTGTACTCCACTGAAAATGTAAGACACTGTAAAATCATAGTATGGTGTGCGTGCATAGCACCTTGAATATGTAAGCAGTGAACATTTCTCTTGTGTTCTCTGCGCTGGCACATGCTTGTCACACACCTGTTCAAGATTGTGACAGTGAAATTAGTTCTGGCGATGCTGTCTCAGAGGTAAGACTGTGTATACCCACAGGAACACCATAATGGAGCGAGCAGAGGTTCATATCAAATGTAGTAATAAAATTTCAGCACCACGGGGATATGAGCGCACTTGCATTAATTTATTACATTAATTTATTGAAGCAGACATCGCACCACAAAGCATAGCTGTGATCTCTTTTCGTTATTGTCCACATAGTTTTCCCATTGGTCACCGCACAGGAAAAAAATTGTTTGTGGGAGCACCGTATTTTAAGCTTGCATGCCTCCAATGAAGCACTGTGCGAACAGATATATTGAAAATGTCAGTACTTCGTGTCCTATGAAGGGTAAACTGGTTGTCACATTTCGCCTACAGGAGCTCTAGCATATACTCTAACCGCATTTTGCATCAACAATGCCACATGCAATAGTGTAACAATGCTTGTTAATGGGCGAGAGGGTGCGTAGCTTCAGGGAAGTAATTAAGCTAAGGGGGGAAAATTCTAGATGCCTAAGCATCACTGGAAAAATGAAATGACACAGGGAAAGAGCGTCACTCGCAGCTGAACTACAGAAAATATTTACACCGCACCACACATTCGCATCGTCTATACGTTCCCCTAATAATGTTATACCAACCAGTCCAGGAACAATTACTTTCAAAGTAATAAAGTGAAGAATTACACTCGCTTAAAACAAGAAAAACAAAACGTGATTTAACTGCCATTTATCTTTATTTGTACAGGGTGTCTACCAACCGGGAAAAGTCGGGGAATTGGGGCCTTGCTGAAAAACTGGGGGAACTTTAGTAAAACCTGGCCAATTCATGGAAACTGACGGCAGTCTGTGCCACCATCATAAAAATAAGCATTGCCATTGATCAATACTCAAAAGTCACTCCTTCGACTGCAACTACACTGAACAGCTAGAAGAGTCCTAAAAAAAGGCAATGCATAACTGTTTCTTCTTATTGTACAAACAAAAGGATACACTGACCAAAATAACACAGTTTACTCCCGTTTGGGCACATGGTATTGTTCTGAATAACAGCCATGAGAAAGATACATCGTATTTAGGTATGACTAGGTGTGTGATGTAAGCGCCAAAAGTATATCGTCAGCGTTCCATAAATATTATTGAGGATATGTGCAGCTGTGTGCATGTGCAGGGATTCCAGGTGCCGGCATGATGCAAGCTTGTTTTATTCGACCAGAACATGGTTGCTTGACCAGTCACATTGAAAGCCTGTATATTCCACATGTTCAGCGAGGGTATTTAAGGCCGTCCATGATTTGGTGACTTCATATTCGTGTTGTTTAACTCTTTCATTGAAATCACAGGTTTCATAGACTGACATATTGTCACACTCGTGGCATACTACAGTGTAAACAAGACTACGGAAATTTCCGCTCGGCAGCTTGTTCTTCCCATTGGCTAAAGCATT
Organism: Rhipicephalus annulatus; assembly: GCA_013436015.1. Lineage (NCBI taxonomy): Eukaryota > Metazoa > Arthropoda > Arachnida > Ixodida > Ixodidae > Rhipicephalus > Rhipicephalus annulatus. Next base: position 9,353 of record WOVY01009277.1, read on the forward strand.
CCTTAGCTTCCATGTTGGTACATGAACTATTTTGATGTATGTTCCTCCTACATATCACATACGTTATCTGACTTTCCAAGCACAGCATTTCTCACCATTCGATCCATTTAAAACAGTCTTATCAATGTTCAGGGTGGTAAGCTTAAACAGTAAGAGTGAATGTGACACCGTGTCAAACGCTTTCCGAAAATCCAAGAACACACCATCAACCTGTCCTACAGTATCTACGCCCGATATTACATCATGATAAAATTCGACTTATTGTGTTGTGCAAGACAGCCCTCTGCAAAATCCATGCTGCTCGTTGATTAGTACCTTATGCTTGTTTAAATGAGTTATTATTTCTTTGTATAAAATATGTTCGAGGATTTTACACGGGCTAGACTTAAGCGATATTGGTCTATAATTACCAACGTCTTTTTTGGACCCACCTTTATGTATTGGTACCACGTGCGCAATTTTCCAGTCTTGTGGTAAGGTACCTGTCGCTAAAGATCTTTCAAAATTGCATAAAGATACATAGAAATTGGCCCCACACAACGCTTGAGTACACGCAGAGAAATTCCATCTGGACCACTAGATTCACTCTCATCAACGTCCTTCAATAGTTTTTCAATTCCATTAACACTAAGCTCGACAGGAAGCATAGGCAAAATGCTCATAATAGTTTGATGATAATTACAGCTGTGTTTGGGTAAGAATACCGAGTGGAAAAAGTTGTTTAGGCATGCAGCCTTATCCTCGTCATTCGTAATTACCGTGCCGTTATAATTTAACTCCTGTATTCCAAAGAAATCTAAGCCACACTGTTTTAGGTACTTCCAAAACATTTTAGGATTTGATTTCATTTTGTTGCTCAGCTCAGTGAAGTAATCATCTTTAGCTTTTTCTATCTTTAGCTTATATTCGTGGGTAATCGACGTCAGTTTTTCAAAGTGAGCAACTGATTTGCTTTTCTTGAATGCGCCTATTGCCCTCTTCCTTTTGTTGATAAGTTTTGATATATGTGCTGTTACCGATGGTTGTTTGTGCTTTTTTAGCCGTGATGAATGAACACTGGGGATATGTCTATTTATTAACTCAGAAAATATATTCTTAAATTTGTCCCACATATCATGCACATTGCCCTCCTCAAAAAGACATTCGAAAACGGGAAACGAATTACGAAGTTTTTTAGAAATTGCATCGTAGTCACCCTTGTCATAAACGTAGATCCTTCTACTCGTAGATAACTTCGCACACACTTTTTTCTTTCGCATACAAGCAACAACAGCAAGATAATCACTAATTCCTGGAATCACAGTCACGTCATTTACGAAATTTGGCGAGTTACAAAACAACAAGTCTAACACAGCGTCATTGCGAGTAGGGGTGGTAACGTACTGCGTCAAACCAAACGTGTCAACGATATTTTTCATCGCAAGGTTCATGCGCCCGCTTATACTTATACAGGAACCATTTCCCCAGGATAAGCCAGGCAGATTAAAATCCCACCCTAGGAGTATAGTATGGGCTGACGCTTCAGAAAGAACTTCATCTAATGTTTGCATTATGCTACTATCTGAGCTCGGCGAGCGATAAACCACTCCGACCAAAAACGCGAAGTTATCAGGCAGTATTATCTTGCACCATACAGACTCCAGTGCGTCGCACTTATACTCAACTTCAAATGACTGTAAGCAAGAACGAACAAGTAAAAAAACGCCACCACCTGCTGTGAGGCTATCGTTGCGATAGACGACGTAATTTTGCGGAAACACCTCACTATCAGCAGTCGAGGGCTTTAGCCAAGATTCTGTGCCAAGGACTATATCTGCGTTAACACTCTCAATTAAGCCCAAGAGCTCAGCAACTTTATTAACTACGCTTTGGCAGTTCACGATGACTGCAACAAGTTCTTGATGTCGGTATTTCTCCTTTTTTCTAGTTTGTCATTGCATGCGTACTGGGACGACCTCTTCTTTTTCGTCATACCACCTGAAAGCCCTGCCGTTAATAATAATCATCATCATTACATAATTTATTTGACCCTTAAGGGCCCCTTAGGGGCATTACATAAGGCTTGTATCTGCTTGTATCATAAGCACCTTGTTTTGGTGTACATGAACATTTTTTAAACATGTACAGCGAAACATTTGGGTGGCTCGTCTATTTGTCGTTATCATGTTTCTCGCAATATTCTTAAGCATGTTGTGCATTGCGTTGTCAATCTGGTTCATGTGCATAGAAGACATTACGCAGTTTCAGGCTACTCCAAGCACCATATCGTAGTATTAAAAGCCTGGAATCAAGCTATCAATAATTTTTTAACACAGTTGCTTAATCTGATGCATAATACATCTCTAACCTTTCGTGCGTATTCCTCAATGTAAGCTCGTCTTAGTGTTATCCAAAATGAAGATGTGAGTAGACAGATGGAAGCATCTAGTGGGGTAATCAGGGTGAACAGTGGAAGTGCCTCAGACAGGCTGGCCGATGTTGCGATAGGAGGACCTATTTTTTAGAAGTCACCTTGTTATCCTTGGCGTGTTAGTTTAAATGGGGTTAGTAATGACATATTCTTTTGGTGTAGGTATGTGTGCCTGTTGGAAATGTTTGTCTGAAAAAAAAACCTATAACGCAGAAGAGTGCAGCCTTGCTTCCTTTCAAGTTAGGTTGCATCGATACAAAGTGTTCTCCTGTCGGAGGTTCGGGGTAAGGTAAGCAAAAAAAAGTAAAAGAAGAAAAAAAGAAAAAAGGCATGCAAAGTAAAAGTATTGTGCTACACTGCGCCTACTTTGCATCCCCCTTTTTCTTCTTTTTTTTCCTTGTTTTCTTTTTCACCTTTTGTGTTACTTTTGCATTGTCCCATCTAGTGCATGAATCCATGACACATGGCTTTGCTATAGCAAAGATGCCTATGTGGTGTTGGATTTAACAGTGCATTGTACTTCATTCAGTTAATTACATCCTGATCAGTCTTGCAATAAGTGCTTCCTGTCTATCACCACACATGATCAAATGAAAAGTTTGCGCTTGGCTCTTAGTATGCTGGTATATAGCTTGTGTCTTGGACTACTTAAATTGAATGTTATTTTGCTGCTGTTTATGGTAATGAATTTTTCCAACATGAAAATATCTTGCCTTGTGAACTTTGTCAGACCTGCCTTTCTTTTTCTTTCCTATTCAGGCATTGTATGTAAGGAAGGCAGTAACAGAGAGATGATATCTTGAGCTTCGGAAGAATAAATGCTGGCAGTGAGGCAATTTCACATCAAACATACCAGCCATTTTGCCAACCATCCTAAATGTGTTTTGGAAAAAAATATTGTGCTCGTTTACTGTATTGAAAACAGCAAAATGCTAAAATATATCGCAGAGAACAAAATATTAGGCCACCTTGGTGCCTTCTGGACTTCCCAGGATGTCGTCTGGGTGTTGTTTGTAAAAAGTAAAAAGAAGTGTGTCAAAAATAGTGCCTCTTCTACACCAAATTTGGTCTGGGTATTAAATAAAGGTGATTGTGTGTAGTGCATGAAACTCAGTAATATTAGTGGAATTTTTTGCCACATCAAAAGCAAGGAAGCAGTTCTCTTTATATGGCAAGTTATATGATTACACTTTGTTTTTAAAAAAGAAATTAATTTTTGAAGTTTCCTAATGATCCTTGTTTTCTGCATTTGATATACAACAGCTTCCGTTCCGAACTTCCCCATGGCCCTCAATAGGAGACTTCAAAAATCATTTTCCTCATTGAAACGAAAATTGTAAAGATAACACTTGCCATTTTGGCAGCAGTGGTTGCGGCTGTGTACAAGCATTGACCCTTGTGTTCGCTCCATCCAGGTGGTGAAACTTATCTGCACGGCTCACTGGACAGCACTGCTTAGCTGCTGCTGCTGCTGTATCCTCCGCACGTGCAACTACGTCACTGAACTTCAGCCGCTACGTTCGCCATCTACCGGACAAGGAGCCCTACAAATAGACCATCGTTTGCCATTGCTTGTCATTTTAGCAGCAGTGGTTGCGGCTGTGTACAAGCATTGACCCTTGTGTTCGCTCCGTCCAGGTTCGTTGCTTCTCGGTGCACTCCTTTCTGTTTTGCGTTTTTTCTCGCTTCCACTGCTGCCTTTAATATAGTTTATATAGCTTGTTTCCTTTTTTTATTTTGTGTCTTGTGTTCCATATTTTGAGTTTACTTTTCTTCATTACTTATCTTGAGAATGCCGACTTGCGTGGAACTAGCAAAGGAAATACAGGCTCTTCGGCAGGAGGTCGCAGAGATTAGAACAAGCCTTGTGATGTTCAATTACCTCTGTGAACGTGTAAAGAATGACAATTAGGCACTAACTAAAGAAAACAAGGTCCTGAGGGAAGCTCAGTAAACAAATGTGTGATCTCGAACAATACTCGCGGCTTAATAATGTTGAACTGAAGGGAATTCCTGAGACAAAGGGCGAAGACTGTTTGGCAGTCGTCCAGGTTATCGGTGAGAAGATTGGTTGTCCAATTGCCGATACAGACATAGACGCCGCGCATCGGGTGCCCGCAAAGAACGGAAGCAACATTATTACGCGATTCTGTTCGAGAAACAAGAAGGCTGAATTCACTAAGAAGGCAAGAAAGGCATGCCTGTCTACCACAGATATAGGGTTTTCTCAGAGCTCAGGCCCTAATACTGTGTATGTGAATGACCATCTCACACCAGAGCGAAAGCGCCTTTTTGCACAGGCACTTGCGCTTAAGAAAGCCAATCAGTGGAAGCATCTCTGGACTGACCATTGTACAATCCAAGCCAGAAAGGCGGATGACAGTCGCGTCTTTCGAATTGCATGCGCAGAAGATCTCCGAGTATTCTTTTAGATATCCTATCAGTCCCCATTTTAAACCGACCTTAGATCAACATGGCTGCGTTCTCGTGCCAGCAAACATCAGAATTGCTACTCGAGAAGTCACCACCCCCATCACTACTTCACTTAAACATTCGCAGTCTTAGAAAGCACCAGGATGACCTTGTTGCGTTGATTTCCTTGCCTAAACATTCATTCTCTGTCATATGTTTATCTGAAACTTGGTTGTCTGGTAATGGGGATAACTTGTATGGATCGCCAGGTTATTATTCTGAATACTGTAATCGGGAGCTCTGTCGTGGTGGCGGTAGTGCCATACTTGTCAACTCATCCTTAACCTACACACGCAATAGTGACATAACCTTGAACAGTAATTTATGTGAATCTGTTTGGCTTGAATTCAGCCATAGTGTTATACCATTGAATAGCCGTATTTTTTTATAGCTTCCATTTATCGGTCACCTTCATCGTCGTATTCCGATTTTTGTGATCAGTTAAGCATCATTCTTAATAACCTAGTGAAGGAAAATAAAAACGTTGTCTTATGTGGTGATTTTGATATAAACATTATTGATCCTGATAGTGCATCGTGCTTAGAATATATGAACTGTTTATACTGCTATGGCTTTATGTCGCATATCTCAGCACCAACTAGAAACGATTTACTAGGTTCGAATACCCTAATAGATCATATTATTTCCAACAGTTCCACTGAACTTGTTGCAGGTGTAATAGATCATAGCATTACAGACCATAATCTCGTATTTTTCATTCTGGGCTCCGAAAATATCAAGGCCAGTAACATCATTACGAAACGCCGATTCGTTGCCGACAAGTTTGTGCAAATAATTAGCACTGTAGACTGAACATCGGTGACTAATCTAGACTGCGCAGAAAAGGTTCTTGAGTCTCTCTCAGAAGTAATAGCTTCAGGTTTAGATGCATGCACCACTTCCACTACTGTCACGAAGTGGTATCGTTCCCCTAGAAATACATGGATAAGCAACTCGTTGTTGAAGTTCATTAATAAAAAGAATAACCTTCATAAGAAACCAAAGTTGCAGCCTTATAACCTCGCATTAAAATGCCGCTTTCACAAATACTCAGCAACATTATCTTCCTTACTTAGGCGTGCGACGCGCAATTACTACCGGAATCTCATTGTAAAAAACACAGGTAACACGAGACGATGCTGGGAAATCATTAAAGAACTTTTGAACATGAAAAACTGCTCAGAGCTCACAATAAAAATAAAGCAAGGCGACGAAATGTATACCGACCCTGTAAGAGTGGCCGCCACGTTCAGTGAGCATTTCTGCGCATCTGCGGATACGCAGCAATCACCAGGTCATTTACGCAATATACCACGGTGTACTCATTCTTTTCATCTTCATTCCACGTCTGCAGATGAAGTCCTTCAGGTCATCACATCACTAAAGACCACAAGTGCTGGTTTAGATAATATTGATCCTTTTAAAGTAAAGCTAGTTTCAAACCTAATATCCCCACCTTTGGCAGTAATTATTAACAAGCTGTTTTCAGCGGGTGTGTTTCCGAGCTGCCTTAAGGCTGGTAAAATAGTTCCAGTTTTTAAGAAGGGTGATAAGACTTTTGTACAGAATTATAGGCCAATCTGTATCCTGCCTTTCTTCGGTAAGGTAATTGAAAAGTTATTCCACATTAGATTAATGCGTTATCTGAAAAAATTTAATCTTTTTTCTCCTCAACAATTCGGATTCCGTCAAGGATATTCAACTGAGCTGGCACTAATTATCTTAACGGAGGAAATCAAACAAGCTATTAATAGAGGGTTACTTGTGGGATCTGTGTTTATCGATTTGACGAAGGCTTTTGACACTATAAATCATCACGTTCTACTTGCTAAACTTGAATCATTTGGTATGTCTGGTCCGTCACTAAGTTTTATTAGGAGCTACCTCAGTAACCGGTCTCAAATGATTCATGTTAATGGCAATCTTTCAACGCCCAAGTTAATTAACGTTAGTGTTCCACAGGGATCAATTTTAGGCGCACTTTTATCTTTGATGTTTATTAATGATCTACCTACCATTCTTACAAGGACCTAGTGCATACTTTACGCTGACGACACAATGATCTTTCAGTCATCTAAATCAGTTTCTTCACTCTAGTCTGACCTCAACACAGATTTACATTACATAACTTTATGGTGCCAGGCCAATTATCTTCAGATCAATGCTACTAAAACCGTGTTTATGTTGTTCCATTCCCCGCGCATTTCACTTGACAAACAACCTTCCCTTCACATTGGTAATACCGTCATAAACATTTCCAGTGAAGCGCGGTTCCTTAGCGTCATCTTAGATAGCGAACTAAAATTTCATACACATGCAACATCACTCGTTAAAAAGATTGCATTTGGTATTCACGTTATCATCAAGACACGAACTTATTTTCCGCCTCACATCATACGTACTTTGTATTTTGCTTATATTCATAGCCGTATTTCGTATTGCGTATCATCTTGGGCCAACACATATTTCACGCACATCGAACGTTTGCAGCGACTTCAGAATCAAGCAGTTAGATTAATGACTTTCAGCTCATTTTACTTCTCCTGCAGCTCGTTGTTTGCTCAGCTTAACATACTCCCATTGAGACAATTATTTTGTCATAGAATGTCCATTGTCGCCTTTAGACTCATCACGCATGACATTTTTATTGCATGCATTGATCATCGTCACTTAACTAATGGTAACATCACCCGGTTTTCCCAGTGCAATAATCTTCTTTTGCCGGCCATAAGGACAAACTGCGGCAAGTTCTCAACCTTATTTACTAGCGTAGCCATTTGGAATTCATTGCCTTTCGAATTGAAATCATCGCATAACATCCATATTTTCACTTCGCGCATTAAGAAATATTACGTTCAGGAATTAATCACCTCATCCGATTTGTGTAAATAACTGTTAATAGCTCTCCACAGTTCTGTGCTATTTTACTACTTCAATTTGCCTTTGTATAATTGATAACACTGATAATGAAACGTGTTGCATTTGTCACGTAGAGTTCATTATTATTCTTTTTTGTCTTCACTTGCTTTTGACTATTTCCTTGTTATTTTTTAATAGTGAGTATTACCATTATGTTGTGTTTTGATCGTATTTTTATTGTTAATCAAGATTATACGTTATTACTCACAAGTCCGTATACTATTGCTGTATTTTTATAATTACCCCATCCATGTAGCCATAGGAGGTCCCCCTGTCAGTTTCTCTGAAACTTTGGAACCTCCTGCTGCAATAACGCTAACCATGTAACTTAACTGAACTATTTAATAAACTTGACTTGACTTGACTTGAAATATAACAAGAACTGTTTATTTGCATTCAACTTAAACATAAAATTAATTTTCATTTAGACAAACACATAGTTCAAATTGCATCTCAATGTGCACAAAAATGGTTATATAATGATATTTGTAATCTGGACATAACATTATTTTTTTTCGTGAAATATAACTTCTGTGGAATGAGTATTTGTGGCTCAAGTATTCATACAAAGTGCAGTAATGCCATACAAGAAATACAAACGATAAACAGTTTGGCTGAATTCTTCGAAGCCGATGTAGCAGAAAAAATTGCACTAATGTTACTTAGCTTCAAATACTTTAAAGAAGCCCCCCCAGGCAGCACAGAAGGTTGGCCCAATATTGGGGATAGATCGGCATTGCCTGGCCCATGAACGGCCCAGTTTTCACAACGTACCGCCAAGATTGGCTGTGCCAGCCAAATAGAACGGCGACGTTGGACCAGCGTTCACAACGTACCCCCAATATTGGTTCTGCCAGCCGAATAGAACGGCTATGTTGGACCAGCATTAACAACATTCCGCCAATGATGGCTGTGCCAGTCTATTAGATTGGTTATATTGGGCCAGCTTTCAGAACTTTCCGCCCATATAGGCTGTGCCGGCTGATTAGAACGGACACATCGGGCCAGGTTGTACAAGTAGCAGCCAATATGGGCGGAGCCATCCAATAAGACCGGCATTATTGGCCCGCCGTTTGACCGTTATTGCCGGCGTCAGCTGAAAAGTCAACATCACGATGTCATAATATTAGAATATGAGCCAATTTCTGCGGCTGCTGCTTTTTGGCGCTGTTCTGGCCCCAATTCACGCACCGATTTTTCAAGTTAGAGAGAGAGTAATATATGTGCCGGGCACAATATTAGAACTATCTTTTCGTCATTAAACCATGCCCCGCCACGGCGGTCTAGTGGCTAAAGTACTCGGCTGCTGACCCGCAGGTCGCGGGTTCGAATCACGGCTGCGGCGGCTGCATTTCCGATGGAGGCGGAAATGTTGTAGGCCCGTGTGCTCAGATTTGGGTGCACGTTAAAGAACCCCAGGTGGTCGAAATTTCCGGAGCCCTCCACTACGGCGTCTCTCATAATCATATGGTGGTATTGGGACGTTAAACCCCACATATCAATCAATCAATCAATAAACCATGCACAGTTGGTTGAAATGCATAATCGTTGGTTGAAGTTGTGCAAGGTAGACTTTTTAAGTGAGAAAAAATTACCGATCAAGTTTCTCTGTCAGACGTGACGTACGATGCGGTGCTATCCGTACGTATGACGAAGCTGCTGCGGATACCGCTGTCTTACGCGTGCATGTAGACATCGAATATCTGACGCAAATCTTATCGTATCATGTGTCGGGCTAGCTATCTACGCGACCTATTCGAATCTGTTTTGCGTTCACAGCACAGTACGTGTTAACGGCACTTGCTGCTGCTTGACGTGTGGGAAGAGCGGGGGTCGTCAGTTGCGTTATGGTGACTGAATCATACAACATATGCAGTTGCCGTGATCTAACACACAGACGCGCGTGTGCACGCACGCACGCGCTATATTCATGCAACGACCACACGAATTCCCAACAACATCGCAGCGAACGGTTGGTAAGGTGTTGCGGAGTGTGTGGGCGTCGTAGCCAGCTCGTTGCGAACGTGAATTTCGGCGTGGAACGCTTCTTTTTTATGTACTTTTTTTACGTGTGCCCAAAACGGTAGGCTGCGCGATACGAGCAGTACGACACACAAAAAAAGAAGAAACGTGAATGCATAGGGCAAATCGTTAATAACAAAAAAAAAACACGCACGCTCACGCCACTGCAGTGGCGTGAGCGTGCGTGTTTTTTTGTTATTAACGAAGCACATGTGCTTCCATGAAACATGACAGCCAAGAATGATGAAGTATTCATTTACATACAAATTACTATGAGTTGCTGAAACTCACGCAAAAGACCATAATTTTCTTCCTTGGATATTGATCGAGTGCCTTGGAATTATGCTATGTGAATTTGACACATCAACAGTGCATTATGATTCCCACCATAAGGGGCCACAATCTTGACAAGTAATAGAAGTACTCTTCCCACCTGATAGTGCACCTAACGTAAAGAGGCCTTGTTTCTCAAGTTAGCAATATATATATATATATATATATATATATATATATATATATATATATATATATATATATATATATATATATGGAGCACATCACCACTGGAAAAATATACCAGGTGTAACCAGAAAAAGGCGCACCTGCAGTTTTAAAGTTTAAAAGAAGCAATGACATGCCAACCATCCAAAATAGAATGCCCGAGAAAGGAGCATCAATCAGTATTACAGCAGCTAAAAGCCTGCTAACAGCTGAAGGTAGTCATGCTGCTCTTCCATTCAAGTATAGTGTACACTGAGAAAAGATACTGAAGATACACCATCAGCAAATGACAAAACCAATACAGACAGAGTTTTCTCTTATAATACAAAAAGTCTTTAGCTGAGGAGGCAAATAAGTCATTGGCACACAATAAGTGCACAAAAAAAAAGCTGTCGCACGAGGCTCTCAGTGCTTAGACAACACAGGCAAAAATACAGTAGACTGAAGAAGAGAAAGCCCATAGCAAAAGTTACCATACTCCTGAGTTCTTGCTTTGCGTGCAAATGAAGCTAGCGTGAAGATGAACACTAGATTAAAGCACCACAATCAATATCTGGAAGTCAATGCTTTAGGAATAATACAAAGTACTGAAGAAGCATGCAAAGAGCATTCCTGTGAAGGCAAATATAAAAAAAAGACTTAAAGCTCTGTGGCCCTGAACAAGACAACACCACAACCAATCGAAGAGCCGTTCGGACACACCAGCAGTTCTGGCCAACACTAAAAAGTCACAAAAACATACCTTTAATGCCTTTTTTGCAAGAGAACTTCAAAAGAAATGTGCATACACCAATGCCAGAAGTATCGATAGAAGCTATTACTCGTATTCAGCTCTTCATTGAAACACTGACAGAAGATACTTGTACCTGAATGCTTAATTACTTTGGTACAACTCAAGAGCGCCGACGCCAAGTGGCAAAAAATTATGATGGAAGACTACAATGTGATCAAATGCACACGTCAACCACCAACCAAGGTCCTATGCTAGAGTGAATATCGCAAAAAATCTTGAACGCCTAATGTCACTGGCTCATACTCAGCGTTCTCAATCAAAATCTTGACCTCCCACACAGCATATTATTTCAACAACCTGCCACCTCTCACCATGTCATGAAACAAGCTCGAGTATACACAAACCCTCCTCACCGTTATGTAGTTAGATAGCTCCACTAGTGCTTCACTCTCGGAACACATAGACCAGGGCCGTAACTAGACGGGTAGTGAGGAGGTTCTGAGCCCCTGAAGTATTTTCGTGCTCTGACTTTTCATCAACAATAGCATAATCTGGGCAAGTTGGTTCATCGTGGTTGTGTTCTAGTAACAGTGAGAGAAGTTCAGGAAAAGACAAAAAGGACAGGAAAGAGCGCTGACTGCCAACTAAATTTTATTGAAGGTACTACGCCCACTTTTATACAGAGTACAAGAACAGTGCTCATGCACAACGACACATGTGAGACCATGATAATATAATCTTAACTGAGAAAAGAATACTCTCTCTCCGAATGGATGAGTGAAGGTATACTGATGCACTGATTCATGGCCTTCCTGACAAGAAAAAGCTTTCACAGTCTCTCTTTCATTTCTTGTTCTTGCTTTTTTCAAAAACAGTGTTTTATGAAACATAGAACTGCACTTACATTCTTTACAGTGTATGGCCATGCGACTAGCATAGCCATTCTTAACATTTTAAGCATGCTGTCTTGCTCAAACATTGGGGCACTGCCCAGTTTGTCTTATGTTTACGTTTCCACATGTCAATAGTATCTCATACACAACATTATATTGGCATTCAGTATACCTATTCTCGTGACGAATGGTGAAATAATGGCTATTCCTGTTGCTTTTTAGTACACACACTTTTGAAAACTTGCAAGGGATGGCAAATAACAAGATAAAATCATATCGGCTCGCTATTTTCTTTATATTGTGAAACACCTTATGTACGTACGGTATAGCATGCAAAGATCTTTGGTCATTCTGTTTTTATTTTGGTCCTGTTTTGTTTAACTTGACTTTCTGCAGGAGGGTTTAGCACACGGGTGTGGTGGTGCTGTTGGGATATCCAGCATCCTTTAGTCTTTTAATCTGGTTTTTAAGGCTTACCTCATCCTTGTGCTCACATGACTTCTGAAGGGTGGCCTCAATGCACGTGGTAGCAATTCCTCTGTGTAAATTGTGTAAATGTGTAATTATGTGTTATGATGTACTAAAAAAGATGTCCCAAGAATCAGAATAAGTGACAGTAGTCAAAGTTTTTGTCACTGCCTTTATACAAATACCAGTTTATTTGTTGCCTCCTGCAGTATTTTAGGGCCTCTTATATAGATAGGATGTTTTCTCACTTTTATTACATTTTTGTATTGATGATGCCATATGCTCAGGAGGTAGAATGTCGTTATGTTCTTTCTGATAACTTCTAGCTTCTGAGCAAAGATAATGTTTCAGAAAAATGAAAAAAGGCTAGCATAATATTAAGACATGGGAAGAAAGCAGAGTTTATCAAAAAATCAATGCATTAGTTGGGAATGAGAAAAAAAGATGGATGACAGGTCAGTAATGTCAATTAATTTATATTAGGACACATGAAATGTAGCAGAGGGTGGCAGGTGATTAGTTCAAATGAGATCGAGAAATTATCAGCCATAATATGAAATTGGCTCATACAGGACAGGGAACATTGATTGGGCTTCCTCCCTGCAGTGGACATAATATAGGCTTAACGCTAACAATGAGCAAAGCCTGTGAAATTAATGCTCCATGAAATGAGCAGTACTGCACAGATTGCTGTGCTAGACTTCCCATTTTGCATGTTTTTACCAGCTTATCCTGCTCGCTGTGCAGACACAAAGCTTCACCAGAAAAACAATGTTATACTTGGTGAGGATAATGCCAGTGAATGCAGTGTTTTATCTACACCTTTCCTTGCTTAAGTCCTCCTCCAAACTATACGATTTTTCTTGGAAATGTTCTGCTTACAGCACACCAACCGATCAAGTGAAACAACTTTATTGGAGTCCTGCAGGACGCGCCCTAGTATGCAATCACCATTCCACTTCACGTTACAACATACTGGTGGTAAAAATATTCTCTGGCAGGGTACAGAAGTGCATGCACTGAGCTAGCTTGTGCAGCGCGGTCTATTCCAGAAAGCTGAACCTATGTTTGGTACAGAATTTTGTAACCACACGATGCTTGTACAGATTAAATGTGGCCACACATAGCAACTTCTGAGCTTTTTTTATGAAATGATCTCGCAGTATCTGAAAACATTTGTTTTTTTGTTTACTTCATAGTTCTCAGTGAAATATTTCTCTTGTTCCTCTCATTGAATAATGGCATTTGGTGCGGCTAAGGTGTTCCTAATGCCTCACTATGAGATCAGAAAAACGATTCTCCTTGAAATTGCTTCACAAGCATTTTCTAAGATATTGAATGACACTGCTTGCACATGTACAAACATTTGCTAGTTTTATTGAGGGTTGATGATAAAGGGAATCAGTTGGTGCATCCAAGCCGTACAGAGATTGACTGGCCCTGAAAAGGGCCGTTTAGTTATATATCTTGCAGCTTGTTCCAGGTAGACAGGGCTTCATTCTGTAGAAATGGTAACTCATCACACTGGTTCCCCAGCATGAAGAACATAACTTGATGCTAACACTGACTCAGATGTTCTGAAATGTCATAGAGGGTACATGAAGGCTGGGTACATGAAGGTTGCAGTTATACTAACTGTACAGTCAGCATGCTTGTGTGATATGTGCATAGCTGCATCAAAGTCACGTGTGAGAATTGCGTGAACAGCTGAAAATCTCAATGGCAGCATAGCTTAAGAAGTCTGTCATCCCTTTTTTGCCAGTTTCCAATATCATCCTTCTCTTTTCATGCATCTTCTTTCAATATATCTGGGGTTTTAGTTCCCAAAACCACGATATATTAATGAGAAGCAAATTTTGAACATCTGGTGTTCTTTACCATCTTCACTTGTTTGCAGCGCAACACCAGAAACACAGGACAGGGAAGGAGCAAAAGAGAAAGAAAAGATGGCGCCGACTCCGAAAAAGACGGCACTGACATCCTGACACGCACATGTCGTGATGTAAGCTGCCCAAAGAGTGGCCTCCCATGAGAATAGTGAAGAATTGGGAATAGGATCTACCAGTAAGGGCTTTGTGTGCAATTCACAAACAGTGAAAAAGATCCACCAGGGGTGAACCACATGTACATGGTGCACTCCGGTTGAGAGAGAGCAGAGTAGAACAGATGTGCCAGACAGGAGATTATAAATGGTTTTGTCTGGAGCTGGTGCCAGACCGAGCTCTGATTAAGCGTAAGAGAGTATTGAGCGCCAGGCCAATCTGATCCCATTCCTGTGATGGGGTGCAATGTGATGACAGGTGCGAATTCCATTTTCTTTTTTTTCCATGGGTTTAGGGAAATAATTTTTCAGGGATCAGATGGAAATACCTCCGACATACATACTAACATGCTTATTCTTGGGCGTGTCATGCCTAGCCACCAGATGGGGAGAAAAAGGAATGTTTCCCAAAATGTGCGATAAAGTGTTTGGTGCTACGCCTTGACGGAAGTATTGATAGGTGCTTTGGAAATCGGTACGCCATTTCTGTAATCGTTAAATATGCAACTGCATGTGCCACTGCTAGGGATAGCGTGACACTCCCAGCCATTTCGGGGTAAGCCGTTTTAATCTACATGAAGATGTTAATGAGCCCGTTCTCCATCACAGCAGTAGCTGTGGCCATTCCTTCAACTAGGCCTACTGCAGCGCCAACTAAACGTCTGCATGAATTTAGCGCTAGTACCGTACATAATAATCAGCATGTGCCTTGGGTTCACTTCGATGGTGTTTTGAATTCATCTTGCGTGACAATGGTTTAAGTTGCACGCGTGCCTTAACCATTACTGCAATAGGAGACCATGATTTATCGTCACGCATGGTGTTGCTTAGCTCGGTCCTCAGTGTTCGAAGCAGGTTCCGCCTTGTGAGTGCCTGAGAGAGGCACAAGAGTTGATTTCTGCTCTGTGTTTCTATAATTCCCTAGCCTGTATTATACAGGAAGCGGATAGTGCTGGTGTGCGTCAGCTGCCTCGGTGCGCTCTCAACCGCCTGCCTGGTAAGACTGATAGCTCATTCTATCAGCGCCTTGTCGTACTCCCTCCTCACACTGCGACATGTCCTCCACTTGGAGGACATGATGACGGAACAAGATGATACGAAGCCCAAAACCGCAATGTTTGCAAGCCACAACCCGAGCAAACAATTCAACGGTGAGGCCAGAAAATCTACCTGACTAGGCCTGGAGCAACAAGCCAGAGGCCAGAGAGCATATTCTTGGCTGGATAGATGGATGGATGTGGCTGTACCCTTTAGATCGGGCGGCGGCTAACGCCACCTAGCCGTAATGCTTAGTGAACTAACCACTAGATTTATTTTCCCCCTTTAAATAGTAAAGTTGGATGGGTACTTTGAAGTGAAGGGTTTAATTTTCAATCGTGTCTTTACTTTAGCCACCAATGAGATAACCTCCTTCTAGTTAAGTCTACCCGCTTAAAGTCTATTTTGCCCTCCCTGTCCCTAAACACCAGTGCTTTGAAAAACTCTGCGCCATCATCTTGAACTATAAGGTGAAGCCCTTTACAGAGCATTGTCAAGTGTTCGGCAGTTTTTTCTTTCTCTTCACACGCACTGCATACTGTGTCTACCCCTTCGTATTTGGCCCGATATGTCTTGGTTCGCAATACTCCCGTCCTGGCCTCAAACAGTAGAGAACTACCCTGAGTATTATCATAGATCCTTTCTTTGGCAATTTCCTGCTTAAAAGTTCGATAGATCTCTAGTGCAGACTTCTTAATCATGCCAATTCTCCCCATGTCAGTCTCCGTTTCCTGCAGTTCCTTTTTAACCGATAGTTCTTTCTGGTTTGGCCACCTGCTGTTTTCTAAGTATTTACCAGTCAATTTCCTGGTTCGCTTCCTCCATTTTGTTTTGACATTCTTCATGTACAAGCAGCTGAAAACCTTCATAGCCCAACGCTCCTCCCCCATTTCTCTCAATCGCTTCTCAAATTTTATCTTGCTGCTAGCTTCCCTGCCTTCAAATGATGTCCATCCCATATCACCTTGTACTCCCTGATTTGGTGTATTCTCGTGAGCTCCTAAAGCCAGCCTACCCATTCCACGTTGCTTAATTTCTAATCTTGCTTGAACTTCTGATCTCATGCACAAGACTGCATTGCCGAACGTCAGCCCAGGAACCATGACCCCTTTCCATATTCCTCTCACAACATCACACCTACTGTAATTCCACAGTACCCTATTTTTCATCACTGCTGCATTCCTGTTATCTTTAGTCGTCACGCATATTTCGTGTTCCCTCAGGTACTCGGTCCCATTGCATATCCATACGCCCAGTTATTTGTATTTATCTGTTATCTCTAGCGTGACTTCCTGTATTCTAAGCTCACTACCTTTGTTATCATTGAAAATCATGACTACTGATTTTTCCTAACTGAATCTAAAATCTAACCTATCTCCCTCATTACCGCAGATGTCCATCAACCTCTGCAAATCTTCCTTGTTGTCGGCCATTAGCACTATATCATCTGCGTAGATTAATGCTGGTAGTGCCTGATCAATGAGTTTTCCTTGTTTGACTAAAGAGAGGTTGAAGCCAAGTTTACTTGCCTCTAATTTGGCCTCTAATCCTTGTAGGTACATCATGAACAAGAAGGGTGACAGTGGGCACGCCTGCCTAAGTCCACGTTTCACCACTGTGGGCTTGGATACCTGTTTTTCCCACTTTTTAAATACCTTGTTAGTTTTATAGATTTCCTTTAAACGATTAGTGACTCCATCTTTTACACCCAGTGTGTCTAGTATTCCCCACAAGTCCTCTTGAACCACGCTATCGTACGCTCCCTTGAATTTCTGCAGGCCGGTAGGAAACTTCACAGCGCAGCGCCTGATCTTGTGAAACGGCGCAGCCATGCAGGCAGGGCATTCAATTCCCTCCCTATTTTTTGTATACTACTGTCCTTCTGTACATCGTAGAACACATAACAGTAATGATAGCAAACAGATCATTGATTCGGGTAGGCTTGGTGTTTTTATTTAAAATGGAACAACGAGGAAGCTGCTGAAGCTCGTGCCTGTATACAGCTGCTTTATATGGAGATGAAACTTTAACGAAAAAAAAAACGTAATGATAAACAGTAGGCTCATAACAAACAACATTTCTCTGAGGGTGCATGGAATATATGTCCCATGCAAGGCTATGCATTGCAGTCCTTACTGCATTAATTATGTACACGTACTGCAGGGCATGCAAGTGTATGCAGACACACGCTGACGAAATGACATTTTTTGCTACATACAAACGTGCACCGCACCAAATAAGACGCACGTGTTTGTATAGTCAGGGAACACTCGTGAATATTGATGAAATCACACAGCTGGCTTACAGTATAAAACAAACACAATTGCGAACAATAAAATGCGACGCTGTTTAAAGAGGCGGACCCAGGTTACGAGAATTATCAGTATGGCATACACACCACGTGTCAAGCTTTTGCAACATCTAAAGAGACTAAATATGGAAAGTTGCCTTTGTAAGTTAACATGACAGTACCAAATGGAGAAGCCACACGAGAGAACAATTCATCGTGGGCTAAAGAATGTGTTTTAAATATTATACACAGCTTTGCAAGATAATATCGACGAGTTTTACTCGTCTAGGTGTGGGAGGTGTAGGCCTGATAAAATGCGATGTTGCTTCAGAGCCTTCCTTTCGTAATATTGCAATTTTATTCAACTCTTTCAAACGCGGCACCGTAAATTTCTACTGGGTGCTCGAACACGGCAAGCAGGTCGCGGGGCAAAATCTTTGTAACATTTTATTACCGAAACAGCGATACTAGCAATGCTTGAGCTGCACTAGCTGTTTTCTAAATTGTAACCTCCTCAATCTCATCACTGTGATCAGGAAACGGAGAGGAAAAGTACAGCAGTAGTACGTAGAGAAATATTCAATTTCAAGCCCTTTAGCAATATCATCTAAACAAATTGCCAGTTCACTGTTGAATTCTCGATGGAAACAAACAGCTGATCAGGGGCGCAAGCTTGGCTTGGCACTGGCTTGGCCGTTCATACAGAGCCAAAAGCCGCTGCAGGAAACTGGATTGCGGATCGTATTGAGACAAAATATTTTATACATTTTTGTTTTCTTTGTTTCATTTCTCTAATTGTTCTTGTAATGGCGTGGACCGCGCTTCGTGATCTCATGTACCGGCGCACTGTTTTTAAGTTTAGTATGGCGCACGATAATACATGATTGCGTGCTTTAATTTAAAAAGGTTCGCGAGTATGGCAGCAACACTGCAATGTCGGGAAGAGGATAGAACCAGTAGCAGTTGCATGCCCGGGTGGAGCGACTGATGCCCAGATGGAGGAATGTCAACCCGATGCCTTTTGTGTTGGCCGTTCTGGCAGTTCCGCCGACTTTATAGAAAGAGACGACCCCGTCACTTGTCCTCTTCTCTTTTCCTTCGGGCATCAGCGACAACATTGACGGACGACGTGTTCGACTTCACCGTGCACGTGAGTATAGGTTGGTTTTTCATTCGAGTGAATTCTTGTTCAGATTTTCAACTTGTCGACTTCATCCTGATCACCTGTCACCGGCAATAAGTCACATACGTGTGATATTTAGGTGAAATAAATGATAATGCACATTTTCTGCTCCATTTGCGTGACTTAGCTACACCAGGACATGAGGTAAAGCCTTTGTCGCCTAGCCACTAGCAGGCAAGATCGATCACTCGCATCCTTCAGTTCACGAATCAACGCGCCTGCCTTAAAATTAGTAAGCTGCTCGCAAAGAAATCTTACCGAGGCAATTTTGTTTTCTGTGAACAATGCACCGTAGATTTGTCTTGAATAACAAAAAAAAAACTCGAAAAATGAATGTCGCGACCTTTTAGAAAACGCCGTGTCTAAGAGCTAGACGCGGCATTTTGTAAAAGGCTCATTAAATTCAGTATTTTGTTCGTAGTTTCTGCTTGAAATTATTATTGTCTATGAATTTCATGGCCCAATCTTTCACTTTGGCTGAAAATCTCGGCGGCAAAAACTTTGTTCAGTGTCCATTTAAGGGCAGGTGTAGATGCCATCATTTCAGTCGCAAATCTTTTTGCTAGTCGGTCGGCTGGTTAACAATAAGGGTACTAACTAGAGTTCCAGATTTCATCAGCAACACATCATCATGGCTTCATCAGATGCTGCATTATATACATTCTATCCTTGTTTTTAAATAGGTGTACCGTATGGTCCACTGTTACAGGAAACAAGCGAGCTCATGGACAGTGAGCCATGTGGTGCTAACTGGCAGCGAGGCTTGTGAATGGGACGCATGCGCATAGAATCGGGGTGCGCCCAGTTTTGTCTGCCATTTCTCCGCCTGTACGCATGACAGCATTGGAAAGCGCATCCGTATTTTAGCTGCGCAATTTATCTAGCCCAGTGCCTCCTGCTTCAGGGATTTCCTGTGAGCACAAAAAATGCATGATTTTAATCGTTGCTGCAGTGTTTTGCAAGTTGTCACCGTAAAGCACATCATATTTTTCGCATAATGCTCGCTGCAACTAGCAAGTTTCGATGACTCAAAATGCTGTTCAGGTCTGATGTAGCAAACATTTTAAGCTCGTCCACGTGACCATGAAATATTGGTTTAATAAATAATGGAAGGCAGAGTTGGTATCAGTTGATTTACAGTGTGAAAATGAAAAGTGCGAAGGACCGTGCCTCGCAAGTAAGCTCCGAGAGCATGAGCAGAGAAGTAGCAGATGAGGATGCTCATGCGCTGCATTTCCAAATCTCACCAGCACTAATGCTTGACGGACTGCTGGCCACGCACTAGCGTGTTCTTTCTGAAACAGGACTTTGGCCCTGTAAGCAAGTTCTTGAAGGGCATAAGTAAAACGTCAAATGGGCCCCCTAAATGCACCCATCCTTGAACCATTGGGCTTATGAATTAGTGCCCTTTTCAAAATACAACTATTCTTTTCAAATACAACTATTCAAAATACATCTATTCTAAATACAACAGTGCACGAAGTTTAAAAATGGGAAAAAAGTCTTTAAATGTCCCCTTTGTACATAGTGTTCTTGTGATGTCACTTCTGCCGTTGTCTCCCTCTCTCGCCATGCCCAAGTAACTCCCTGGGTACCTACGGCAGTTCACGTGCTGCAGTGCGGTTTGTTGGGGGCTCGTCATCTGTTGCTGTGAACGATGTGGAAGCATTGTGGTTTTTTGTTGTCTTACTTTAACGAGCTCATTGGATTAGGAAGGCCTCGCTCGTTCACTCGATACAAGACCAGATAATCATGATGTGCAACACATACACCAGCCACGGCGTACACCGGCTGCCCGCCACAACCTATGAGGGCCTATTATCTTGCTTTCACTACGAATTGCCTGGCCCAAAAACAAGTGAAAGCTCAAAATCTCTCGAGCCGCAATTTTAAGAGTGGATGTGCGAAGCGCAGCTGCTCCCATCGAAAACTAGTCGTGCAGAGCTAGGCAAGTTTACAAGAGATATAATATTATAAATATATTGTCACGGCCTACGCCACCAAAGTAGCAATGCCCCCCCCCCCAAGTGTTTTAAACAATGCTGATGTTGAGCTTGAGCCTCTTTGATTGCAATTTGTGGAAATAGTCGAGGAAAATATTATACAAGGCAGATAGCGACTTTGCGTGGTGTGTGCCGCGGTAATGCCAGTCATCACTTTATTTTTCGCGTATGCTTTGACACACTTTTCACTTTGTATTTTGCTTTTGTTGTACGCTATTGTACAGTGGAGTCACTGAACATGATAGAGACCGTGTATAGAATTAATTGACTAATTAAAAAAAATCCTGACGCCCAACTTGAACCGATCGGCTATACTTCAAAGTGAACTAATATTGTTTCTCATTCTTTATAGTTTGTTTCAATGCAATACCAAATCTCCGCGATCGCCATCACGATTTTAACCGCCTTCCTCGCCATCATGGTTTTAACTGCAGACAAGTTTGTATGTACAGTATCTTGGTAAGCTATATCTGTTTGCAGGTAAATACTTGGCTATGGCACTTACCCGTAATGAAGTTGCACCTGAAGATGCAAATATTGCAAAGTTTCTTCAAGTAGCTTTTGTTAATCTGCACCAGCCAAATACGCTGGTACTTTTAGGAAAATCAGAATGTGCGTTCTCAATTTTAGGTTATAACTTTCAGCGAAGAAACACCCTAAGCTCTGCTCCCTCTGCGTGGACTACTAAATCAACTTGCCTCACTAGCAGCTCATAATTCCTCAAACTTGCATCGTGAGGCAAAACTAAACGGGTGCAAGCACGAGGAGACAACATGGCAGTTGTAGGCGATAGATTCGGTTGGTGCCCGGGCATGGTGGTGGCGCATTTCGGAAGTGACGAAAAGGTGCTGCGAGATGCACGTGCACACTTTGTATAGTTGCTGTATTGGACAGCAAACTTTTTTCCTTATCTGGGCAGTTTTACCAAAGGAAGCTTCATCATATGGCGTGATAAATGAAGCGAATCCACAGGTTGAACCACATCATAGCCTCGCTGTGCTTTTGTACTTTTTTGCTCAAAATTTATTTGTACATATAAGTGACAACTTGCCAGTAATAAGGCAGCACTCGTTTCTTTACCATATGATCATCTCCGGTGTGCTGCTGCCTCAATATTTCAAATTCTAAGCATTTACACCATTGTATGTTAACTTTTGCTTTAAAGTGAGACAAGCCACATGTGTATCGTAGATCAAGAAGCATGCCAGTTTTACGTACTTGCAAGGTAAACATCAGAAATGCACAGTTGATCAAAAATACTAGTTTAATGGTGCATCTACATAGCAGAGCACCTGTGGCACCTCGGGAACAAGATAATGCCACATATGTTACAACAGATAATTAAAAAAGACAGGGGACGTGCCGTGAACAAGTAGAAACAAAAATAAAATGGCATGTGGCAGCGAGCGAAGGCGGCAAGGGGGGGGAGCCCGTGGGACTGCAGCGGATGAACGTAGGGTGTGTGTTTAATATGTGGAAGAAAAAAAAATTCAAAATTTTGGCGACTGAAATGAGGGTGACTTAGTGAGTGCGCTCATGACAAGAGTAAACACGGTTATTATTTTTTTTCAAATCTCTTTTGAAAGCCACGAAAAATCTGTATGTGGTGCAGCCTAACAGAAGGTCCGTGAAGGCAAATTATGAATTCGTCGTTGTACAAAGGCCTTTTTTTTTTCATGCGCACCATCCCCGCCGCGGTGGTCTAGTGGCTAAGGTACTCGGCTGCTGACCCACAGGGGGCGGGTTCGAATCCCGGCTGCGGCGGCTGCATTTCCAATGGAAGCGGAAATGTTGTAGGCCCGTGTGCTCAGATTTAGGTGCACGTTAAAGAACCCTAGGTGGTCTAAATTTCCGGAGCCCTCCATTACGGCGTCTCTCATAATCATATAGTGATTTTGGGACGTTAAACCCCACATATCAATCAATCATGCGCACCATAAATAGTGCTCAAAATTTAATTGCATATGTTGTTTTCATCCTCGCTGTATTCCGTGCTGTTTATGATGTAAAAAAAAAGCACGCTGAAGTGGTGCTGCTTTTGGGCAACAGTTGAAAATGGCGGGGTGCATGAATGCGGAATACTGCCGCTTACACTCAAATCACTCTTGTGGTCACCTCCCACTGTTTGCAGCATGTGTTGTGTATACACAGCTGCATATTTCCTAGCTAGAAAAATTTGATTTTAGGTGTTTCACGCCATTTTTCATGTAACTATTCCACAATTACACACACTGATCAGCAGGCTTTCAATTGCGCTGAAGGACACAGGTGCCATAAAATTAATAGTAGATACTTTCAAGAAACCGTATGTAAAGGCCGAAGCTTCATGCGTACATACATACACACACACCATATTGTTTTTTGTACTTTATGAAAGCTGCGAAGGTCTCATGTGCCTCCAAGCGTAACCTGTCTTATTTATTCTCCATCACCGCAAAAGTTTTGTGAGTTTCAAATAAAAGTACTTTGCGCATGGCCACGTTTGGGTAATTTTTTGTGTAGGTGTTATTTGAGCAGCCTACAGTGTTTACTTTATAAGCCTGTATGTATATGTTGCATTATAAGGATGCAGAATGTGTGTGGCTGTACAATATAGATGAAGTGTAAAAATTGTGTCTATTGTAGTGTTCTTGCAACCAATCTTACCCCCGTATTCTAGAACGTCCCTCCACTCAACGCTTCACCTTCACTTGAGATGGCTGGTGGGAGCGCCGTCTCTAAGCAGAGAAAGTCGCTGCATGTCAGCAATAATCTGCTGTGATTCTCAAGTAGCGCAGCGTCGCTTTCAAACGAGCAGCGGCACAGTGCTCAACTCTGTCAAGTGAAGGGTGAAAGTCGAGTCGGGGAGCGTTTATGAATATGGGGGTTAGTTTTGTTGTCTTGTTAACCTGCCATTAACACTGGATTGATGCTACTTTGCTCTAGCTGTACAGTGCTCTCCAAGGCTCAAGGAGGCACCGCACGGGGAAGGCTCGGAGCAAACCATGCGTGAGTTTCCTTTCATTGTTACACTATGCACGTATTAAGTGATAGACTTTAATGTATGCTATTTGTATTGTGCAAGTTTTTGGGGACATACAACTTCCAACACTTATATGTTCTGACGAAAATCACGCAAGAATGAGAGAAGCTTGTGCAAAAATTATGCAAGACTGTAAGAAGCTTTTGCAGAAGTCTGTGAAATGAAGTTTTGAAAATTTGTGGCAATGTGTCATTGTACAGTGGTCAACAGTCTTGCTCAGCATGCTTGACTGCAGGGCTCCCGTCTGCACAGGCGCATCTACGGAGTGCCTGATGCATGATGGGCCAAATGTCAGCCTGCACACTGGTGCCTCTTATCCCCGTTTGTCTGTTACATCAGTGTCTCTTGTAAAGGGGATCAACTGTGCTACCTTTTTTTTTCGAATGTAATGAGTTCTTTTTCCAGATTATTGTTGTTTTAAGGTAGAGCCTCACATTTCTATCAAATACTGAAGATTCTATTTTTCCTTCTAGATGCTATGAAGTCACTCCTTGTGTTACAATAGAGTGAACACTGTTATGAGAAAAGCTACTTTATGGAGTTAACTCACTCCATATTGACTTAACACACAGAGTTGGTGAAAACTACACTCCATTCCAGCTGCATTAGGAATAATATTCATTTGCATATTTCTGTTTCTTTTGTTTGTTTGTTGGCTGGAGGTTTGGAGTATAGGGTGGCCAGAGGGCACTGTGTAGTCTTTCTTCATCTTCCCAATTTTGTGAACATCAATTGATAGCCGTATGGGAAGCAGCCAGCATGCTGAAACAGCGGTGCAAGCATGCAAGATGTTCACCATTGCATGCAGTCAGTTGCTGTGAGCAACCCACTGCATACAATTAACTGCGAGTGGTGAACTAACGCTGCACTATGTGTGCCTCCTGGAAAGCTGCAATGGTAAAGTGCCACAATCGTATAGTAACATGGATAAAATCGCAATTTGTTTGTTGAATAATTTTGCAATAGAATCAATGGAGCTTTGGATAAATTTGTGTATCTGCCTGGTTCATCAAAGCTACAGAGTCAAATGCGGTATGTACTCGCGTATTATGTGTACTTTTTTTGTCGATCCGGTTATGTGCGAAGCTAGTAGGAATCGCTGGCCTAAAAGCCCAACTGGGAATGGGAATATATGTTGCAGGCGCTGTCACAGCTGTCTCAAAGCGGATTGTCATTTGTTTGCGAAGCCTGTTCAAATGCCCCCATTTTCTTGAAGTTCTTCCGAACATTGCTCACAAAAACCAGTTCCCACGACAAGGTTATACCAGAGAACATAAGTACTCTCCAATAATTGTCGGGAACCCAACGCAAAGTAAGATGCAGACAAGGAAGCGCGATGCCAACACAGTGCTCTGTGTGTCGCCCTTCATGTGTGTGTGTCCCCATTCCTTGTCCCAGTCTTCTATTGCGTTGTGTTCCCTCCGATATCTAACCAACACACCCAAGCTTCTATGCTAAGTCTTATTCAACGCACTCTTCTGCTGGCTCCCATACTGAATATTGCATGTCGAAGAACTCCACGCTGATGTGCTTAGCGGTAGCACGGTTTCAGTTTTCTTCGGTAAGCTTTATAACAGCAATCTGCCTCGTATATAATTATTGTAGCCTATTACAAGGAACGGTAAAAACGCAATGGCCAGATGGCGAAACCAAAAAAAAAGAAAATGAGTGCGAAAACCTGCCTCATCTAGTTGATGTGACAGGTCCTTGCACGCGTTCAACATCTGTGCTGTGTCTCGGGAATACATTCTTGCCGTGGAAGAGGTGGGAAGATAGGAGGCAAACCTTTAGGCATTTCGGACTACACATAAACAGGTTACGGTTTTCAAGTTCGATATTCTAGGGAAAGCATAAAAGTTCATGGAAGAAGGAACCTTGCACTCAGCCCATTTTGTGTAAGACTGCACTCGCCTGCTCGACAAGAGATGTGCCTGACCAGAGCATCATGAAGTCAAATGTGTCTGTGTGTGTGCTGGCAAGGTGGCTCGGGCTGGTTGGGGAGGGCAAAGTATGCGAGCAAAAAGTTTCTTGTAGTAAAGCAGGCTGGCTAATTATACTGGTGAGCAAATTATGTGAGGATGCAAATTGTGCGAGTAAATATAGTATGTACTCTTGTATGTTTCAGCTCTGTTGCTACGGATCCTGCGGATCGAACTTGGCATCCGGCAGCAACAAAGAGAGGTTCTGCAGGAGGTGCGACAGCTGAAGCTCGAGGTACGGCTCTTGTCCGTGCCTCAGCACGCCCAGCCAGCACAGCCCCCTTCTGACCTTCCCCGGCTGCCTGCTGGTACAATTGGAGACGTGGAGGCAGCAGAGGCAGCTGTGCAGAGTGAAGCTGTGGCTGCGGCTTTGGTGTGTATTTCTTGATTTTTAATATGCCTATGTAACATGCAGAAATTTAGTACTGCTTTAAGATACTGTGTTTCATGAAACAAGCTAGCCAGGTAATCTCATGAGCCACTGTATTACAGTCGAATATGAATAATTCGTACTCAAAGAGGCCAGAAAATTTGTTCAAATTAAAAGAAGTTCAAAATAATGAAAGTTACCGTAATTACTTGAATCTAACACGCACCTTTTTTCCGGTTAAGAGAGTTCATGAATCGCATGCGCGTTAGAATCGAGTACGAAAAAAAAATGAATATGGTCATTCTATTGCCATCGCCACTTACAAAATGGCCGCCCCCTACGTGCGTCGGCATGGCGCGTCGGTCATTTCTGCCTATGTGTTTCCCATGTGCGGTACTTCATACGTGTGCTGAGGAGTTCGTCATCTTGTAGTACATTAGCATCGACGGCATGGTAGGGCCGACTCCAAAAATTCGACGAGTGCACCACAATGCCGCTTCTAAAAGAAAAGTCATCGCGTGTGCCGGAACGGACAGAAATCGGGCCGCATCGCGGTCATTCGAAGTTCCCGAAACGTGCGTGCGGGACTGGCGGAAACAAAAGCAGGATATTGTCGACAGCAAAGATTCACGCAAAGGCTTCAGTGGACCACAGCAGGGTCGGTTTCCACAAATTGAAGAGCTGCTCGGTGAGTATGTGATTAAGCAGTGAGCGGCACAGCGGCCCGTGACGACAGAACTGCTCCAAGTGCAGGCTATGCAGTTAGCCTTAGAAAAAGGGCTAATGCAGAGCCATTTTAAAGCGAGCAGGTGCTGGCTAACGAACTTTATGAAGAGAAAAGGCTTTTCCCTCCGAAGGCGAACGGGCATATGCCGGAAGTTGCCGGAGGAGTACGAAGAAAAGCTTCAGAGTCTTCAGCGGTTCCTCCTAAACTTGCGGCACAACAACGGCTACCTGCTTGGGCAAATCGGGAATGCCGATCACACGCCTCTTTACTTCAACATGCCTGGCACCACAACCGTCTAGGAGAAAGGGGCGAAGCAAGTTTGTGTACTGACATCGGGCGACGGTAAAACTAGAGTGACAGCAATGCTCCGTTGCACGTCAGATAGGCATAAGCTTCCCCCGTACTTCATATTTAAACGGAAGACGCTCTCAAAAATTGTCGTTTTCCCGAGTGGTGTGATCAAGCGGGCCAACGTGAAAAAAGGGTGCGCGTTGCAACCGATGTCTTGTTTTTTTTTTTGTCGTGGAAACCGGGCGCGCATTACAATCGAGGGCGCGGTAGAATAGAGTAAATACGGTAATTGAGCGGAGGGCTCACCATGCAGTGATGCATGTGCATGGAGAAGTTTTATTCACAAATTACAGGACATCCGTCATTAATTAAAGTAGTCAATACATGTCTGTACACGTTGGCCTTGCAACGAGTCAACAAGTTTTGCGTGCAGTTTGCAAAGCATTTGTACTTCGGCTTCAGTATTCTCCTGGCAATAGAAGTTGCGCGCGGCAATGTCCAGTGCTGACACTCTTTGAAGACAACTGTGTTTCCACTGTTACCATCTGCGCTGCAGCCGGAGCGTGGCCAGCACATGATGAGAAAGGAGGAGCGTCTTCACCTGGAGAAAAGCAGATAGGCATTCGAGAGAGAAACACTCCGCGGCAGCTTTTTTTTTTTCTCTTCATGCGCGGTGTTGAAAGGAGAAGAGTCTCTACATAGCAGGAACGAAAAACAGGGAAGCGTGACACCGGCGCGTTGCAGATCGGCATGAGAGAGAGCCCACTCTCTGCGACAGCTTTTTTTCCCCTCTTTCTCTTCGTGCGCAGTGTTAAGAGGAGAAGGGTCTCTACGTGGCAGGGACGGAAAAAGCCGAAGCGTGGCACAGGAATGTCGCAGATTGGCATTTGGCAAACATTCCACCGCAGTCTTTTCTTTCCTTTTCTTCATTTTCTTCTTTAAGCACAGCGATGAGGTGTCTGAAGTGCCACCGCAGGATTGGGCGGGGTGCTGAGAGCATTTTCGGAGCGCGGTATAGCTTTGATAGGACCACAGCGTCAGTTCGAATTAAGTGTGTTGGAATTAATGAGATTCGACTGTATTTACTATAGTCTGTGAAGTCCGAGTGAACTGTCCTAAGCTAGCAGACGATGTAGGCGGCATCGTGTGTTTGATGGGCAGTGACTAGCAATAGCCTGCTTAAAACAGACATTCAGTAATTTTGTTCATTTATCACCCTATTTCGTGTCCGCTGCGGCTCTCTCTACTTTGAGCTACAGTTCACCCTGCCTTGTGTTAGCCGATTTCTTACTTTTTTAAAAATCTAACATGCACCCCATTTCGCAGGGTGAAGAAAAATGCACCTTTGTTTATTGTGATGAGATTTCTAAAGCGACATGCCTCTTTGTTGGCTATCACAGAAAAATATAAACAGCAAATGGTGCGACCATCTAGTGCGACCTTTATTTTTCTATCAGTTTCATCTATGACCAAGATTTGGTCGCTCTAAGGTTGCCTCTTAGTACGCCTTGATCATGTTCATTTATCTTGTTGTGCTCTGCTTACAATGCATTGATTAAAAACATGTCCTAGCTTCTTTTTGAATTCCACATACTTTATCGTTTTTCACCTGTAGAAGCTACTCCTGGTCAACATTCAGGCAAAGACATTGTAACCTCAAAGAAACGTGTATTGGAATTTGAGCACTGTACAAAGTAATTATACTATTTCATAGCTAGAATCAATATTTATTAAGGGTTATAACAGTGTTGTATTTGATTTCATAACAGCAAAACTGCATTCAGAGAAGGACTCTGAAAGGTTCTCACACTGAGTGTGAGAGGGCTGATGTGGAAACCATTTTAGGTCAAGTGAGTTGAAGTTAGCGTAAAAAAACAATGAAATGTTGTGATGCCCGAAAATTCAAGTTGTTGTTTTCAGTGTCCTCTTCTTGCAGATTTTTATCATGAAAACATTTCGATGTGCTGTTGCGTTTACCCCATCTATGCTTCTTGCATTTTTTTACAGCGCAAGCACCTCCTGCAGATTGGGGGACGTGGCCTCCGAGAAATTGGTGTGAATGCCATGAAGGCTGTATTGGCACATGACGTGCAAGTGCTGTACAGCCTTCATGGCAGAAAAGGGAAAAGGGCCTTTGTGAACCTGAGGCTCTGTAGATTAGTGACAGGTTTAACTTGTTCATTGTTTTATGTGTGTGTACCCATGTGTATTCTCTGTACTGCAGTGCTTCATGTGTACTATGGTATTTCTGTTCTTGTATGCAGATGTCATCTGCCAAAAAGCAGGGTGCGACCAGGCGGAGGCCCTCAACTTTATTAAGAGGTGGCTGCCAGGGTCTGGTGATCGCTGTGGGGGCAGGAAGCGGCGCTTCAGAGAAGCATTTGTTGTGGAGCAGCCCGATGATCCCTACTCTCAGAGTGCAGATTATCGGCTGCTCGCGGCAGCTGGCTTCCTGCCCAGCCACAGCAGCCAGGGCCTTGACAGCACCACTGCCACTGTGCCCCCAACGCAACCTGACCTGCAGTAGAGCGGGCCTTTTTTAGTTGTGTATATATATTTTTCAATGTATACATTTTTTGTTGTACCAAATAAATAAAAAAAACAAAGAATAAATGGTCTGCAGACTGTCGGTGGTGCACTGTTCGGCTAGCTTATGCTGATTCGGAAGCACCATCACCATGTTTTAGTTA
This sequence comes from Rhipicephalus annulatus, assembly GCA_013436015.1. NCBI lineage: Eukaryota > Metazoa > Arthropoda > Arachnida > Ixodida > Ixodidae > Rhipicephalus > Rhipicephalus annulatus. Next base: position 39,405 of record WOVY01009277.1, read on the forward strand.
CAAAAAAATGCTCTAAACTGTATGAATATTCTCGATTATCATGTGGGGGACATATGTGGGGATTGCAAGTGGGGGACATACGCTTTCAGCATTTACTTCCTAACGACTTTTTTCGATCTGCTGTACCAAATACCAGTACCAAATAAAGCACTCCCTATTGCAAAAAATAAATTGGTAAAAAAAATAAACTACACTTCTAGTGTTAGCAAAGGGAATGACGTATAAAAGATGAAATAGATCGAGTAACTGTTTTCAGTTCTCAGCATTCAATTTTCTGTTGCCCCAAGTATACAGGGCTGCAAAACTACAAGAGCGGGTCATCGAGGCATATTGTTTAAATCTTCCGGTAAGAAAAATTCTCTACTAATAATGGTTACATAATGGCAAGCCAATCAGTAGCCAATATTCGTCGTGCAGGAAACATCGGTGTAATAACGGCCTTTCATTGGCTGCAATGTGGCCCTGGATTGGTCCAATGTCGGCCGTACATCCGTAGCCAATATTCGTCGTGCAGCGAACATCGGCGTAAAAATGGCATGTGATTGGCTGAAATATGGCCCAATGTTGGCCGAACATTGGCAGCTTTGTCGGCAATACGATGGGCCTTCGTCGGCCCAATGTTGGTTGCATACTGGCTAAAACATCGGCAAAACGTCGGCCCATCATTGGCTTGAACGTCGGCCCGACATTGGAAGAAGTTGCACTTCCGACGTCGGCCCGACGTCGGTGCCGATGTTAGCCGATGTTGGTCCAAGATTGGTCCAACGGCGGCGTGCTGCCTGGGGAGAGGGGCTGCCTCATCGAAGGCCTGTTTTAAAACAGAATGGAGCTTGACAAATCATTAATGGTAGAGTATGAGGGGTGCTTCTTATCTGCTTTCACCTTAAGGAAATAAACAAAGGACATGTAAGTTCTCTGCAGATGAAGCGATCACTCATTTGACTCAACATAAAGGCTTTCTACGGGGCTGGTGCGAAAAGCACCCGTAGAAAGGCGGATGCCCAAATGGTGCACGGGGTCCAGCATCTTCAAAGCACTTTGTGTTGCAGACTGATAAACAATGGCCCCATAATCTAAGCGGGTGCGGATGAGGCTTCGATACAGATTCATGAGACATTGTCTGTCACTACCCCACGTAGTACGTGACAAAACTTTTAGAACATTCATGGCTTTTAAACATTTTGTTTTTAGATACTTGATGTGCGGTACGAAGGTCAACTTGTTGTCCAAGATTAATCCTAAGAATTTATGCTCCGCATTGACAGACAGACGTTGACCGTTCATTATAATGTCGGGTTCTAAGTGCATGCCTCTCTTTCGGGAGAACAAGACACACGTGCTCTTTTGTGGGTTCAGTTGGAATCCGTTTTCCTCTGCCCATTTGGAGACCTTGTTTAAACCTAACTGAACCTGTCGCTCACACATTACCAGATTGCAAGATCTAAAGCCAAGCTGGACGTCGTCGACATATGTACAATAAAACATATTGCGAGGGATGGACAAGTGCAAGGAATTCATCTTGATGAGAAAAAGTGTGCAGCTAAGTACACCACCTTGTGGCACGCCTGTTTCCTGGACGAATGTTTGGGAAAGAACCGTGCCCACTCAGACACGGAATGTCCGGTTTGACAAGTAACTTTCGATTATGTGAAACATTCTTCCGCGCACGCCAAGGTGGGACAGGTCTCTTAGAATTCCGAAACGCCATGTTGTATCATAAGCCTTTTCGATATCGAGGAATACAGAGAGAAAATATTGTTTATGGACGAAGGCGTCCCTGATCTGTGCCTCAATACGAACAAGGTGGTCTGTGGTGGATCTACTTTCTCGAATTCCTGCACTGAAATGGGTCGAGCAAATTGTTTGTTTCAAGGAAATGTACAAGTCTGCAGTTTATCATTTTTTCGAAGATTTTGCACAAGCAGCTTGTGAGTGCATTAGGCCTATAACTCGAAGGTAAAGAAAGCTCCTTGCCCTCTTTCAAAATGGGAATTATAACAGCCTCTTTCCAGGAGTTAGGGATAGTGCCAGAAAACCAGATAGCATTGTACAAACAAAGCGGGGTTTTTCGTGTTTCGATCGGTAGGTTTTTTAACATTTCATAAACGACACGGTCAGAACCTGAGCAGAAGTACTGCAGGAGTTTAGAGACATTCGCAGCTCAGCTAGACTGAACGCTTGATTATATGCCTCGTGTCCAGTGCATTTGTGTTCGAGTTTCTGCTTTTCTATTCTTGCTCTGTATTTTTGGAAAGTGTCAGTATAGTGGGATGAGCTGGACACCTGTTCGAAGTGTGCACCGAGGAAGTTTGCCTGATCTTCCAATGTGTCACCCTGAGTGTTTACGAGTGGAAGTGTGTGTACTTGTTTTCCTGCTATCCTACCGACCATGTTCCACACTTTAGCTTCCTGTGTGTATGAATTGATCCCTGACAAAAAGTTCTGCCAGCTTTCTCTTCTGGTTTGCCGACGCGTTCTCCTGCCTTGAGACTTTATTTTCTTGAAGGTTTCAAGATTTTCGGCTGTCGGTGAGTTTCGAAGCAGCCTCCAAGCTCTGTTTTGCTGTTTGCGCGCGTTTCGGCATTCAGAGTTCCACCAAGGCACACGTCGTTTTCCAGGGTGTCCATTTGTTTGTGGGATGCATTTTGTTGCAGCATCAATCAAAAACGCTGTGAAGTAGTTCACAGCAACATTAATGTTCAAAGTACAGATGTCATTCCAACCTACACGAGCGATAGTATAAAACTGTTCCCAGTTGGCTCTGTTTATTAGCCACTTGGGAACACGTTGTGGGCACTCGGTTACTGTAGTTGTGCTCAAAACTACGGGGAAGTGGTCAATTCCGTACAGATTACTGACGACATTCCACTGGAGTAGAGGGACAAGAGATGGAGATGCTATGCTTAGGTCTATGGAGGAGTAGGTGTTATTAGCGAGATTATAATAGGTTGGTTCTTTTCCATTAAGGAGACACGCGCTCGACGAGAGGAGGAACTGTTTGATCAGTCGACCTCGCGCGTCATACCGAGAGTCACCCCATAGCCTACTATGCGCATTAAAGTCTCCAAGGAGAACACAAGGCTCCGGAAGTTCATCAATTAGAGAGTGTAAATCACGTTTTTGCAGCTGATAGCTAGGAGGAATGTAAATAGTGCAGATTGTGATCAGTTTATCAAAAAGAACCGCTCGAACAGCCACTGCCTCAAGAGATGTTTGGAGTTGTATGTGAGTGCATGCAATTCCTTGATTCACTATGATGGCAACACCTCCGGATGATGTCATGGCATCAACACGGTCTTTTCGGAAAATAACGTATTTACGAAGAAAATTTGTGTGTTTTGAACTAAGGTGTGTTTCTTGTACACACAGAACTTTTGGTGAGTGTTCGTGTAAGAGTTCTTGGATGTCGTCAAGGTTTCTGAGAAGGCCCCTGACGTTCCATTGTATAATTTGAGTGTTCATGGTGAATGTAAAATAATGCTGTGTGTACGAAAAGCGAGTGGCTGTTTAGACAGGGATTTTGAGTTCACTTAACAGGGCCGTCACCAGGCCCTGTTATTTGCTTTTTTGTTTTCTTGGCGCGCTCCAAGGAGCCACGCCCTTCTTTCGGCACCAAGGGTGCCGTTGTATCCATTGCCTCCTCAGAGGCACTGGGTGCTCGCACATGCGAGCTGGTGGTTCGGATTTTAGGCCTCGCCTGGTGAGGGGAGGCCTTGAGACCAGAGGACCCTGGAGTCTCCGGCCTCAATTCTCTAGGAGGCGGAGTAGACTGAACTACTGCCGCCTTGGGGGCAGGTGCCACAGCCGTCGGCTCGCTCTGCGCTGGCCGAAGGAGTGGCAAGGGCTGGTGCGGCGTTGCCCCCTGACGCGCCGCATCAGCATATGTAGCGCCATAAAATGGCAACACTCTTCGTCTTGCTTCCTTGAATGGGATATTTTATTTAGTTTTCAATGTGATGATTTCCTTTTCTTTTTTCCAAAATGAGCAAGACCGTGAGTATGCGGCATGATTTCCGCCACAGTTCACGCAGTGTGATGGTTCTTCGCAATTGTCTGAATTGTGGCCTGACACTCCACATTGTGCACAAGTTTGGTGACCACGACAGCTTTGTGATCCGTGGCCATACTTCTGGCATTTAAAACAACGACGTGGGTTAGGTATGTACGGTCTGATCGACGTCTTAGTGTACCCTGTTTGAATACTTTCTGGCAGATTACTGGAAGCGAACGTGAGTATTAGGTGTTTTGTTGGTGTTACCTTGTTGTCTCTTCTAATGGTGATCCTTTGTACATTGGTCACATTCTGACTCTTCCACCCCTCCAAAAGTTCCTCTTCAGTCAAGCCGAGCAAATCAGCATCAGATACTACTCCACGGGTTGTGTTCATGGATCTGTGTGGCGTTACAGTGATGGGAGTGTCACCAAAAGCTGAAAGATTCTGTAGCTTCTCAAACTGTTCTTTTTCTCGAACTTCAAGAAGGAGGTCTCCGCTGGCCATTTTGGTAACTTTGTACCCGGCTCCAAGAGTTTCTGAGAGACATCTGGCTACTACAAAGGGGGATACAGTTCTCGCTTGCTTGCTGCTTATCTCACTATGTATGACATGAAAATGGCGAAAGTTTTCATTTGATCGATTCAAAAAGCCAAAGTCTTCGGTGCGTACGCGCTTTAAGGCGGTACGATCATTTAACAAGGGAAACGCTCTATGCATTCCAGTTTAATTTTCTTCAGAAGCGTTGGCGGCCACCCACCACGGAGCCCAACGAGGGGACGCTACAAGTTTGCGGGTGCTAAAACCTGTAGACAAGACGCCAGCCGCACAACCCAATGCGCCTAGACCACGGTAGGCTATTTGCACAGGGTTAACCCTAGCCGCCAGGAAGTTTGGAAGTAAACAGAAGAGAGGAGAAGACAGGACAGATAAAAGTGAGAGATTAAGACGAAGCGGTAGGGAGAGAGAGATAGGAAAAGGCGACTGCCGATTTCCCCTGGGTGGGTCAGCCCAGGGGTGCCGTCTACGTGAAGCCGGGGCCAAAGGGGTGTGTTGCCTCTGCCGGGGGGCCTTAAAGGTCCAATCACCCAGCGTCGGCTCAACCCCCAGGATCCCCTTTTCCCCGGACACGGCAAAGCCACGCACGGCTAGGCGTGGGAGGGAGTCGAAACTCCCCGTTAGCTCGGGTCCGTGGTGTCGCTACACGCCAAACGCCTACTTGCGCAGGCGGCCCCTGCGGGGGGTGCCGACGTATATATTGCCTCCATCGGAGGCACTGGATCCCCGCACGTGAGGGTGCTAGTTCGAATTTCGGGCCTCACCTGGGAGGTGAGGCCTTTGAGACCGGAGGACTCTGAGTCTCGGTCTCTTTTGGGAGTAGGGGTGTAGCCTGGGCTACCAGCCGCTGGGGGCAGGTGCCACAACACCGGCTCGGTATGCGCGGGCCGAGGGAGTGGCGAGGGTGGTGCGGCGGTGCCCCCTGACGCGCCGCACAGCGTATGTAGCTCCATAGAATGGAGCGACTCTCGCCGTGCTTCCATAAATGTAATGTTCTCCTTCACCTTCAACGTAATTATTTCTTTTTCTTTTTTCCAAGTATGTGCAGGAGCGTGAATATGCGGATGGTTTCCTTCGAAGTTCACACAGTGTGGTGTGTTGCAGCTCTCAGACACGTGGCCTAGAACTCCACATTGTGCACAAGTCTGGCGACCACGACACGTTTTAGAGCCATGGCCATATCTATGGCATTGGAAGCAACGACGAGGGTTTGGTATAACGGCCTGATAG